>JBBYHK010184056.1:0-17844 GCA_038382065.1 Adansonia grandidieri | reverse complement strand
TGATAGAAAATTTTATATCACTTATGCACTATAGAGCAATGAATAGCATAGGGATTTTTTTATAAAATTTTGGAGTAAATTTTGAAAATTCACATATTTCATGTTAGGCACTGGAGAGATACCAACATGGAACATCACCTTGTAAAATTTTTTAAAACAATTTTTAAATATGAATGCCCAATGGTTACTAAAAAAAAGGAAACATGTTAGTAAGACGAAAAAGACAATAATAACATCACAGAAAAACAATCACACGTAGAAGAACATAACAATTAGGGATGATTATATGTATCTCATAATTGTCTCCAATTATTAAAGAATAACTGAAATGATAATTTTGAAATGCTTAGATTTGGTGGTAATATGAGGAATGAAAAAGGTTTTAAAACAATCTAAGATATCTAGAGGGAAAAAATTTTGGATTTTTAGTTTGAAAAAAAGGTTTGAAGTACCCCCCCGAATTTATGGCATTAGAATATCCCCAAGATTAAAAGTTTTTGATAGTTTGAGAAAATAATTAGGAATCTCAAATAAATCCAAGAGAGAAAATTTAGGTTTTTTAGTGGAAAATGAGGTTGGAGTATCCCCAAGATGAAAATTTTTGATAAGTTAAGAGATTAATTAGGAATCTTGAAAAAATCCAACAGAGAAAATTATAATTTTTTAGTGAAATACAAGGTTAGAATATCCTCTTAGTGTGTTGGGGTTGGAGTATCCCTAAAAAAGAAAATTTTTGATGATTTAAGAAAATAATCAGGAATCTTGAATAAATCCAATAGAAAAAATTTCAGTTTTTCAATAGAGAATAGGGTTGGAGTATCCCTTGGAAAGATGGGGTTGGAATACCCCACGAATGAAAATTTTTTATGATTTAAAAGAAAAAGGATATATTTTTTTAAAATGGTATCTTGAAAATTAGAAATTAAGGATTTGAATAAAATATATTTTTATCTTAAGCCTTGATCGAAAACTACAGGGCTTGTGTTATGGGGGGAGCCAATTAGATGCATTTCGAGAAACTTCAATGTCTCAACGATGGTAATTCAAGAGAGCGAGTTAATTTTGATTCTAAAAGAAATAGGGGATAGCATTACGATGTACCCTTTCCTAAGTTTATTCTCGATTCGTTCGAAGGCTTCAAGGGGTAAGTGAGGTATCGTTAGAAAGGTGACTCGATGAGGATTAATGTAAAAATATCCCAAAAATCCTAGAAAACCACTTTCTAGGTGGAATTAATTTATGAAATTAGATGTGTTTCATCACTAATAGCACATACAAGGGTAAAGCCATGATGGATTTTGAACAATCATTCTAGACTCATTCAAAATCGTTAAATTGTAAACACAACTTTTTTGAAAAGGAGATTTTACAAACATTCTACAAAAAATACTAAAATAATACAAGAAAATCATAAGATGGGCAAAAACAGCCCAAACATGTAATGCACTGATTTTAAGGTCCTAGATAACAAAGCTTTGAAAAATCATAACTACCTTATTAGGAATGATTCGAGGGCAAAAATTCTAGAAAAATCATTTATGGTTCGAAAATAATTTGACAAATTTGGACTATAGTGCTGCCAAAGCCAAAATAAGGGTTATTTGATTATTCGAGTTTCTTACAGGTCAAACTTGAGTCGTGGACATCTGAACATTCATGACTCAGAAAAGGACTGACATAGCATCATGAGCTCATTCCATAATCCCAAAGTAGCCTGGGACAATGGAACAACCTGCTGGCCATGCCACAAATGATGGTGTTAAAATCAATATCAAGGATTAATATATTTTTTTGATCAACTAAAAGGGTCATTTTTGTTTAAAAAAATATTATTGAACTTATTTCACCATGAATCCAAACCTGAAATGTTTGATTTATCCCCAAGATTGGAAGATTAATTTTGTAAAAACATTAAATCCATGCTAGTCTTAATCTATTGGAGTTAACTTGGGAATTTATTTTTAAAATTTGATTTTCTAAACAAGAAAACGATTTTGACAAAAATGCTATGAACATAATGCAACATACATAATGAGGAGCATGAATAACACATTCAAACAAGCAAGTGATGGTATTTTGACATAGGAAAGAGGACAAAAATGCAAGAAGGTGACAAATAAGATACAAGGAAATGACATCAAAGATCCTGTTATGGGAGAAGATATGATCACATTTGAGTGAAGAAAAGCATGCTAGAATTTCCAAGATAGCATTTTGATGTCATGAAACTCATCAAAATGCAAGGAAATGCATAAATATGTTCAAAAACATGTTAGGGAAAAGATTCAAGCATGTGCTGAGAGTGTGATAGTAGGTGAAACATGTCAAAAATGCATGGACAGGGGTTGTTTTGATGGCAAAATGATGACAAGCATTCTCGAGAACCATTAAAGCATCAGAAAGATCATTGATGCCCTAAAACTAACATAACCAAGGCCATAATAATGCATGAGAGTCCTAGAATGGTCATGGCACCATGAATGACTCATTAAAATGATGCCATTGATAAAAACAGAAAATAAATGGAGCAAGGTAGAGAAAATATACCAAAAAGCCTTAAGTTTTCCTCTTTACTTGGAGGAGTGACTTTAAACTTAGTTCCCTCTCTTTGCTATTGTTTGGCAAGAAAATGATGAAAAGAAAAAGCTTTTTTGGTATAATGTTGATGGAGAGGGTTTTAAAGATGAAAGTATGGGAAAAATTAAGTTTTTGGAGGTTTTTTGGTTGGGGTTTAGAGGAGCTACAAGAATAAAGTTTTTGGTTGAAAAACGGAGGTCAATGGAACAATGTTTTAGGAATGTTTTTAAGTTTGAAGGCTGCTAGAGGTTTTTTAGAAGTGGCTAAGAACAAGATAGAGATGTCTATGTAAACTTCCTCTTGTTGAGCCAAGACTAGCTCTTTTATATAAAGTGTGCTCAGCCAATGTTTTTAAGCCAAAAGTAAGGGCATTGTAGGATTTCCCTCATGTACTAAGAGACAATTCCAGGTACTATGCTCAATTGATCTTATTTTTACTGGTTCTGCCATGAACAGTAGTGGTGCAGAAAGGTTGTAGCAGTCTACAACTGGAGAAAAGCCAAGCCTGCCCTTTGATAAACCATATATTTCATGAAAATATCCCTTGTTATTGGCTATTTAGGCCTCAAAAATTTGTTTAAATCCAATCATAAGCACAAAGCTAAACCTTGATATGAATTCTGATGATTTTTAGGGCAAAACCAGGTTTGAATCAAATTTTCATATTAATGGTGCAAAGGTTCAAAGATGGCTCGAACTGGACAAAAATGCCTTAGTGCCCAACTCAAAACATTTTGTATCAATACACAAGGCAACTTTTACCCATGAGTATCAATATAATGAAGTATGTATCAATACCAAAAGAAAAAAAAAAATTTTCTAGTCTCGAGACTTAGAGGCCTATATTGATACCTCATCAATTTGCATCGATACTCTTGCTCTTGGATCGATACATTTTGCCAAAAATCACAAACTAAGCTACTATCAAAGCTGATATTTATACAAATAGACTATAAATAATGGGAAATTGGCCTGTGCTCATCTGTAGAACTTAAAGGATGCTCAAAATAATGACCTCTAATGCCTCTGATGATGGCCCTGACAAAATAAGGTGTCTATACCTATTAAAATAATCCACAAAACCCCCTCATATACTAGGAGAAATTTCACGTATTATTTTAACCCAGAAACATTACCTTAGTAACAAAATTTTCAATTTTATTAAAAATATTAATAGAATGTTTGAAGAATAAAAAATAGTCTGAAATGATGAACCATTTCCTATTGTGTACTTTCGACATAAAGTATCCCAGTATTCACATAAGACTTGGTTCTAATACAAATTACCAAAATGCCCTCGAGGTACAACTTCGAATGAAAGTATCTCGATGATCCTAAAGATCTTAAAAATTATCTAAAATGATGAGCCTTTCTGTAAATGCACACCTTTGGCATAAAAATGTCCCAGTGATTACATCAGACACAACTCTAAAGAAATTACTTGTATAGTATACCTTCAATGTAGAAGTATCTCGGTGATTGTAAAAGTTTCAAAAATAATCTTAAATGATGAATCTATCCCTAAACGGACACCTTTAGCATAAAAACATCTTAGTGATTACTTCAAACTCGATTTTAGAAAAATTACCAAAATGCTCCTAGGGTACACCTTTTATGTGAAAGTATCTTAGTAATCTAAGGACTCCAAAATGATCATCAAAAAGTGAACCTATCCTAAATATACACTTTTGGCATAAAAGCATCCCAATGACTACCTAGGACTTAGTTTTAGAAAAATTACTAAAATGCTTATAGGGTATTCCTTCAACGTGAAATTATCATGGTACCCTAGTGGACACTAATATGATAAGAAGTAATCATTTCACCCTAAATGGGGAAATTAAAATATAAAGATTAACTTAAAATGCAAAAATTGCAATTAAGGCCTTAAACTTTTCAAAATTGCAATTCTTTCCCTAATGAAAAACTGAAAGAATAGAAAAAGTTTTAATATTTTCTACACCCCTCTAGAGGACCTGAGGAATGTTAGAAATATTTCAAAATGAGCAAAATACCCCTAAATGCAAAACTTCCTATATGGTCCCTAAATTTTTTTAATTTTGCAATTTGATTCCAACATGGAAAAACACTATAAAACATCATCAAACAAATGAAAATCAACATGTAAAACATAGCAAACATCCTAATGATGATGCAGCCAAACAACTTGGCCTTGAAATAAATTTTTTCACTTTTTACAAACTAGTCCCTAAGCCTATGTAAAATTGCAAATATATCCCTAAAATTTAAAGAAATGCCTAAAACATGTTTAAAATGTATTAAATACTTCCTCAAAGGCATCTAAGACTTTTAGCCAAGCAAGAATGATCCTAAAGAAAATTTTCAATATTTTACAATTTAGACCCTACATATCTAATAATTAGAAAATAACATAAAAAATTACCAAAATTTCACTAAATCATGTTTATATATAAAAAATAAAACTTGCAACTACTTTCCCAAAACTTGTAAAAATTTTAAATATTTATTTTTTAGTCTTACAAATTCCAAATAATCATGAAATAATCAAAATTAACCTAAAAAATGAAAAATAAGATTAAATAAAAACCCTACATGTTTCATCCATGACCTATTAACAAAGAAAAATAATTTTTTTCACAACATACAACATGAACAATACAACATCTACACATAACCAAGCTTAGATGCAAAATAAAAATCATAAAAACAAGTATATAAACATATTTTCCTACACATTAACATAAAAAGTTCCAAGAAAAATATCACAAATCATACATATGAAAAAAAATTATTATTTTTACTAACAAATGCAAATTATTGTGATGCAAACTAAAAGAAACCTATAAAAAATAAAGTATACCAAGAAAATTCATAAACTTGAATCATAGTTTTCATTCTTAGCCTTTCAACATAGAACGAATTCCATAAATTTATTATTTATAAATTAATTTAATAACTTCATGCTTGTGGTAAAAAAAATGCCAACACAATTTTTTTTTGAATATTTTGATCTTTTTGGTGTGTATATTGGCATAAATACCATACTGATATCAATAAAAATATTTGATGGTTAGTTTCCCAAATTTTACAAAAAAATCTTGAAAAATCCTTAAAAATGGAAATTTTGACCGTGAAAAGATCTGCAGAAATAAATTTTTAAAATTTGTCAAGAAAATATTCAAAAAAAAAATTTCTCTTAAATATTCATTATTTTTATTTGAGATTGGCCTTCAAAATGGCATTTTTTCTATTACGTGCATATGTGGCCATTTAAGTATAACTAAAAAGATCTTGAAAATGTCTAATCTATCTAAAAAAGGTCACTCTCAAACGGGGTAGCCATTAAACTCTCATCTTATATATTGGAGACTATTGGAAAAGAAACCTAGACGAAATTAGGTGTCCACACCAAGTTAAATCCAAATTAGGTACTTAAGCTAAAAAAGTCCATTTATGGACTAAAGCAAGCTTCAAGAAGTTGGAACATCAGATTCAATAAAACAATTAAAGAATTTGGTTTCAAAAAGAATCTTAATGATCCATGTATTTATAAAAAGATAAATAGGCAAGCAATTATTTTATTGCTACTATATGTTGACAATATATTGCTCATTGGAAATGGCATACCTATGCTGCAAACCACCAAGGTATAGCTATCCAAACAATTCTCCATGAAGGATATGGGAGAAACAAAATTCATTATGGGAATTAAGATCTATAGAGAGATCGAAACAAATATTTGGTTTATCCCAATCCTTATACATAAGCAAGTTTCTTAAAAGGTTCAAGATGGAAAACTCCAAAAAGAGGAAACTTGCCTATGGTACATGGAATACACTACTTGAAAGAAATGTCTTAAAACATCAGATGAAAGGGCACAGAGGGATAAGGTTCCATATGCCTCCGCAGTTGGATCCATCAAGGATGCCATGTTATGCACTAAACCAAATATCATATCCTCTTAGTATCACAAGTAGATACCAAAGTAATCTTTGTGAGGGTTACTAGACTACTATAAAGAATATCCTAAAGTACTTATGAGGAACTAAGGATATCCTTCTAGTGCATGGAGGGGTTGATCTTCAAGTTAAGGGCTGCACTGATGCTAACTTCCAATCAGATTGGGATGACTATAAGTCATAAAATGATTATGTATTTACCCTTAATGGAGCTGGAGTTAGTTGGAAAAGTTCCAAATAGGGGACAGCTGCAAATTCAACAACCAAAGCAGAATATATCTCTACGCTTAAGGCAACGAAAAAGGTAGTTTGGATGAAGAAGTTCATTACAAAACTTGGTGTGGTTTGAAGCATTGTTGATCGGTGCCTCTTTACTGTGATAACAATGGAACAATAACCCAAGCTAAGGAACCAAGGTCTTATCATAAATCCAACCACTTATTGTGGTGATATCACATTTAGAGATATAATAGAGAAACATGATGTTGGTGTGGAATGAGTAACCATGGAGGGTAAAATAGCTAATCATTTCACTAAGGTTCCCCCATTAAGCAGAAACATGATCGCAATATGGAAGGTATGGGGCTTAAACATATAGGTGATTGTCTTTAGTACTAATGGGAGATTGCTAATGTAAGCCCTACAAGCCAATCGTGTTAGCTTGTAATACACTAGCATTTAGAGATTTCATGTAATAAACATTATATTTATTATTAATGTTAATAAGGTATTTTTCTATCCATAAGATATATTTTAAATAATTGTTACAAATATCTTATGAAACACATTGGCTTTACAAAAGAATTGTATTGAGTTACAATTGAAAGATCCTTATGCATCAAAGCTGTTCTAAAAATGTTTCTGGCCACAGTATTGTCAAGATAGGGCATAGACAATGTACAAAGACTAGTACATGATAAGCCTCCATGCATTTGATGCATGTAAATTATCTCATAAGTTAAAGTATAGAGATGCTTAAGGATATCATATAGGTGCTTGTTGTGAGAACAAGTTCACTGAACATGACCTATCATGAAAGTTTCATTAGGTATTTCACTCAAGTATCTATAAAAAATACTCTCATGTTCAGTAATGTACGTAGTCCTTAGACTTGTGACGCTAGGTTACCTCTTCTATGAATTATCATACTTAGAGATCATCATGAACGAGTCCACAACAGATGGATACCAAAATAAGGGTGGTTTTAGGTATGATATGAAACATATTGAAATGAATGAGATAGTCTAGAGAGCGTTCATCACCCTATGTGATTTAATGGGACATATCTTACATGTACCTAGCCTATGTTAACTCAAAGTCCTTGGCCAAGGCAATATTGATTATGGAGTTAACACATATGGATTGCATACTAATATGAAATGGGTTAAGAGTAGACTCTGAATCATGCTCTTGCTTCCAGTATATATGATGAACAGATTGAATTAGAGTAAGATATTGAACATTGAAGGGCTTTTCAAAGCCATATTGACATCCATGCATGTTGGGTGGCCATTATACATTGCTAAATGCCAATTTTGGTCTATAAATATAAATATTCTTAATTGATTATTTTATATTTATTACTAATATGGTGGTGGCCTAACGGTCACACACATAAAGATGATTAATAGAAATTAAAATGAGACTAGGCCAATATGTCTAATACAAGTAAAGATTACTTAGGCCTAATTTGAATTAGGATAGGGGTAAAATTATAATCTGTCAAGAATTAAAATGTTGAACCCTAGATACATAGCATTGTATTTTCCATCCCATTAACCCTAATTTTTGTGAAAATTTAGCCAAGAGGACCAAAAAGGAGGTCGCTATATTCTTCCCACAACCCTATGGGACATTGCACAATCTCTATTGTAGCAAGAATAAAGTTGATTTTCTTCTTCGTTTTGATTATTGAATCAAGGTCATTTAAGTGTAAGGAAAGGTTTATCAAAACGTAAACTGCTAGCATGACTCCCAATTCTCTCTTTTTGTAGGTTTTCTAGGTCACCTATTTGGATAACCGTTAAAGGTTTAACGCTTGGACAACTTTAGTTTGCAACACGCAAACTTGATGTATGACAAATTGTGGGAATGGAACATTCATCAATGGATTATTCCAACTCTGATATGAGGTATGAAAAATTTTAGATCTGTTTGTTTGTTAAATAAATAGATCAAATTGATCAAAACATGTAAGTCGATCCTTAAATGAAATCTCGATATTGGTTGTTTATTTCAATTCTGTTGCGCATGTATGATTAAATCTTATTGAAATTTTTTGTACATTATTCAAACCTGAAGTCGAGATTTCCAACAAAATTATCTTTTTAAAGTTGATTTTGTCGTATTTTTATTAATATACATATATAATTCTAATTATGCCTATTCTTTCATATCCTATTAACTTTGCATTGAAATTTAAATGTCATTCATGAAATTTGTAAGTTTTTCTAAATAAATAAGGTAATATCCCATATTATAATAACTTCCAAATCTTTTGCCAGATTATTGGTGAAGATTGCGAGAATTATTACAATATGGAACATCCTTCTAAAGAAGAATGGCTTGGAAAATTTTATAACGAAAAACTCTGTATTCCCTTGCACCAAAAAGAAATATAGAGAATTTAGCAAAAATAAATAATTTTTGTCATTCTCAAACAAAATATGCCATTTAAGGGAATTGCTTTTAAATAATGAAATTTAAATTTTTTATCAAAGTTGAAGATATCATATAATTATTTGGTATAAATTTATTGGTGTCATGGGTGTTAATACCTTATCACATGTAACTTTCGAACCCAATTTTTATTGTTTTATATGCAAACTCCATATTTAATTGGCTTTTTTAAAAAAAACTTTTAATTAATAATTAAATATTTTTTTCTTAAAAAATCAATTTTAATTATAGCTACTCACACTTAAAAAAAATATATTGGTGACGATTTATTTTTCAAAATTCATGTCGACCGTATTAGGTTCGCATCATGTATGATGCGTAGTAACTGAGGACTGGAGAGCATTTGGGCTGATAGTATGATTGTTTTTGTTTTGGTAATGATTGCGATATCAAAAACATTATAGTACTAAAAAAAGCAAGGTTTGGAACATAACATAAGGAGATAAACCAAAACACCAAAAGATTGTCCAATCCAATATAAACCCTTTCTTTTTTCTTTCCTAATTTGCTGCGACCATCCCCTTTATATATTTTATCCCAACTTAGAACTCCCCCCACGCCAAAATCTTACACTCTTTGATCGGATCCATCCCTAACATCTCTCCATTCATACTCATTACCCCTTGCAGCTACCTATCTAGCAAAGTATTTTATTATGTATATGTGAAATACTTATTATCATTAACATTTGGCTTTCAAAATCTTTCAGAAAAATAAGGTGGATCGAAGGCATGGAAAACGGGCACTTCCACCCGAAACATCGGAGGAACAAAGAAGAGGACAGGATGAATTTGGAGCTGCAACTTCTTGGCCTGAATCCGCGGATATGAAAGCCATGGTTACAGCTCTTACTCAAGTGATGGGAAGCGATGAACAGCTTAGTTTCCCACAATCATCGGCGTTCTCATCAGCACAGTCTGAGGTAAAAGAAGATCCTGGTCCTCCTCAGCTATCAGTTCAAGACCAAGGTGCATATATTTATTCTATCTTTGACTATAACAACATTTATCCGTTTGATTAAATTTGATTGGTAATATGATTGCAAGGTAGCAACTAGGGTTGTTTCTGTAAGCAAACAAGCAAAAATTACGTGTTAGCTAGCATTTCTTAGTGGTGGATTGTCAACGTTTTCCTGCTGATTGTGCTTCTTGTGTCTGTCTTTGTGATATTAACTTTATTTGGTCGTAGAAGGCGTGATCTATCTCTATCTTAAGTTTTTCTTTCTTTTCTTCTTATCATTCAAATAATTTTTGTTTCTCACGCAATCTTTTACAAATAATATTTAAAAAAATTAAAATTTAAATCTAAACATTTACCATTTTTCTCTTTAAGTTGAAACTTCCATTTTAGCAAAAAATAAAATAAAGAAAAGAATCCTCAGAGAGAAAGATCTACCTGTCTTGATTTTACTTATCCTTTTTACTTCAAGAGACGGAAATGGAAATAAGGAAGTCTCTAGGGTTAGTCAAAGTTCAATGTATCCAGGCCTAAGACAAAGCCACTTTCCTCAAAGAAGTTTATCTCTTCAATCCCGCTGCCTATAAAATAAAAGATTGTACCGTACTGTCAACTGTGTTTACACAAGACATTTTTTTACATGCTTTTTCTAAATTTTTCCACGTCACCAAAAAATATATACTTATTGGATAGTTGTGGTAGATTGATAATCATAATTCAAGTGTTCCGGTCGTATAGCAAGCAAGCTAGTTAGCTTATTCTTATCTATTTATTACTGGATAATATAAAGCAATGGCTTTTTTATCAATGTGAAAATTATGAACATTACGTGCCGGATTCTATTACGTGGGTTGGGATACTTTCATTTCTTTACATTTTCTTCTTTGACCTAGGAACTTGTCTTTGCATTTCCAATCTTACATTCTTTGAACTTGTCTTTGCATTTCCAATCTTACATTCTTTGCTTTTAAAATGTGCCCAACATTGAAAATGACGACTAGGATTTCTAGTATAAGACGTTAGTTATTCTACCAAAAATATGGTTTTCAACTTTCCTTGCCAATCCCCACCAATTGCATCATTCCACTCTAAACGCCACTAAAACGAAAACAATGTGCGTAGTAAACTTTATTTTTAAGTTTCTTGTAATGCTATAACACTACTGTAACTACACTTTTTTAGACTTAAGTTGACATGCTTTATAGCTTATTGAACTTGTTTAGTAAGTAAAACACATTGAACCGTCATAATTGCATGCATCTTTCCTTCTTTTTCGATGCATTTCCTAAGGATATGGTGTGAAACCATTGATCAGAAGTGCAATTTCTCCTTTAGAATTGTGTCTCTGTGTGTGTGTATATATATATATATATATATATGTTCTCTCACTATTTTTTTCTCAAGGCTTTCGTTAACTTCAATCCAACAAAAGGAAACAAAATTTGGTCACCAAGTTAGGACCTGAAACAAATTTAATATAGATTATGTTATTACTATATAGTTCTAAATAGGCACAGCCTAATGCCCCCACCACTTCTTGCTTCTCTTTGTGTCATGATTGCATGCAAAATCATGCAAACACTCGTATTTGTTTATATTAAAAAATATATAAATTTTTGTTCATTCATCATATCGTAATGTGCTGCTAACAATCATATTATTTTTCATTGTTCTCACTTCTTGGGCAAATTTCAAAATTTTTTTTACCTCTGTGCTAGCTAAATGCTATTGACATTTATTGTTTGGTGGCATGATATATATATATATGTATGTTTGTATGTATATATGTATCATGTTATTTCATGTTCTCATGCATCGCCTTACTGCTTTCTGTATGGAAGAAAATACAAGGAAAAGACACTACAGAGGAGTGAGGCAAAGGCCATGGGGCAAATGGGCAGCTGAAATTCGTGATCCAAAGAAAGCAGCCCGAGTGTGGCTTGGCACTTTTGACACAGCTGAGGATGCAGCCCTTGCATATGATAACGCTGCTCTCAAGTTCAAAGGTACCAAGGCAAAACTAAATTTTCCCGAACGAGTTCAAGGGAATACGGAGTTAAGCTATTTCACAGGCCCCGGAGGCTCAAGCACCGCCCCTTCTGAACAAAATCCTACGCCAGTAGTTCCCGCTTCATCGTGGTCTCAGGATTCATATCCCCACTTGTTTCAATATGCACAACTGCTGTCTAGTAGTAATGATGCTGATATCTCCTATTACGCTTCAAATCTCTTCAATCAACAACCTTTATCTCCACAATTTCCTTCAATGCCAGCAACATCCACCATGTCATCACAGCACTACCACCAAGATCTGACAAGATTTTCAACCAAGTATGAGAGCTCTTCAGGTTCTGATTATCCGGAGCAATTTGGGAAGGACTTTGATCCAAGTAACAGAAGGGAGTAGGTGCAATAGTTCCTCGCTTCCAACTTTTATTCTCTTATAATTTTCCAATCACATGATTTCCGACTGGTGGCACTCTTTGCAAAAGAATTATGTACACTGTAACTCAGAAGAATAGGTGCATAATTCATTCCTTTGAGCACCTTAATTTCCAAGTTTTATGATTTTTGTTTGTTTATATTCTGTGTCATTTATTTATTTTTAAGCTGGAGACCTATATAATTAGTTTGATCAGAGGAAGCAACAAGGAGAGAGCCATATTATACATGGATGGTTTCCAAGTATTTTTTAGCGTCTGAGAGCTCTGGTTTAGTACTCCTTGGCTTCATTGTTTTCCACCTTAAATGGAAAGTTGGATGTTGAGTATGTTAGTTGATGTTGTTTTGATCTAAAACAGATGATGTGAACGAAGGATAAGCGCGGATTAAAATATGATTGTAGATAGATTTTTTTATCTCTTTTATATTTATTGCAATTATAAACATAATAAAAATTATTGTAATCGTAATTTTTTTTTTTCATTCCACACAACTTCTAAGACATAATAATAATAATAATAATAATAATAATAATAATAATCTTGAAATTTTTTAATAATTTTTAAAGTAGTTTATGATAGTTTATGATCTTTTATTTGTAAAAGAAAAAAATTTGTTAACAAGATGTAAATTAAATCTATCTACTTGTAATTCTTGATTATGAATTTAATTATTATAAATTGCTAATTATTCACATTACAATTAGAATGAATATCGATGATTAAAATAATAAAAATCGTAAAATAAAAATATAACATCGCATTACAATTACTATTTAAATTTCTAAAACTATCTTTTTATCACTCATTGTGATTTTGTATAATATTATATCATGTCAAAACAATGAGTTATATCTAATATTATATTTAAAAATACGCCAGGTCCAAATTTGCTCTTTGGCAATTCCAAATTTCAAAACGTAACTTAATTTCCTGACATTAAGTACGTACAGTCGAGCAAACTTTGAACTCTTGAGAATTGTGATTTGAAATATTATACAAATCAGTTTATAATTTTGTCTTCTCATAATCTTAACGCAAAGTTGAAAGGTATAATTAGAACAATATTACCAAAAAAAAAAGGGAAATAGTTAATATTTATTTTTGTAGCACAACATCGGCGACCAAAAATTTTTAGGAAATATTTACTAAAATTTATATTTGATTCATTGATAATATATAAGTTTATACATAATCAATAAATCAAATTATAATAACTCATTAAAATAAAAGTCACTTTTATTTATTTTAAATTTTTTGATAAAACGGTATAATATGATGTACTTGTATTTATCAAATACAAACCTTATTTTTAACATTCAATTAGTTCTACGAATGTAAAGTAGCATTATAATAAATCTATTAAACTCATGAAAGAATAAGCTGTGGAAAGCAAAGCAATAGATCTTTCATTGTTTTGACTCAAGTTAATTAGTTGGAATAAGTTGGATAAGCATGAATGCTTTTATACTAACAATGAAAAGTATTAATTGTTGCCAAATCGCCTATATTAATAATAAAATATTTAATTAAATTAGTGTGACATGTCCTTTGATACCAATAAAATTGAGAAAAATAAATTAATTATAACATAAAGGATGTGAATATCTTTTTAATGTTTTCTTACAACAAAAGTTTTATTTAAAAATTTACAGAAATTATTTTTTTATATAAAAAAATTACATATTTCTCTTAAAAAAAATTATTTGACCGAAAAAACTAGCCGCCCGCATAGTGGGGCAAGCAAATTCTAATATTAGTTGAAGTGATATTGAAAAATTATAGAATTCAAAAGAGTGAAAGAAAAAGCTTGGCTGTAAAAGGAAAAGAAATCTATGTACATAGACATATATATATATATATATACACACACACACACACACACACTATTAGAAAATCAACATAAAATAAACAAATTAATAATAATTTAAAAAAAAAATCAACACTATAGTTGACATTTTGCAAACAAATTACAGAGGTGCCCTACAGTGCAGCCATGTAGCTTTTAATTATAGTAACATATGCGGAATGTATTTATGGGGCATGCATCTTGTCTTTAATTTTAATCAAATCAGCCTCAAATTTTAATTCTAATCAACAACTATCCACAGTAATTTTTTTTAATTATGATATTTTTTCTATTAATTTTTTGACGAAACTATTCTTTATCAATTTTGTTTTTAAGTTTTTATACTTTTAAAACACTATTAATTCGTGAATAAATTAATTAATTTATAATAAATATTAAAATAAAATTAATAAATTACAACCGTACAAGATAAAATAAAAATATTGGGACAAAATTATCTTGATGAATATTATTTTCTGCAACTTTTTGATAAAAAAGTCATAGCAATGGCTTTCACTCACAGCACAAGATTCGCCATTAATATTCCATGATTAGCATCATCTTCATGCATGAGCCATACAAGGAGAATTTTTTTTTTTTTAACTTGTTTTTACACCACCTTTACGGCTTTAACTAATTTTCAATTTTATTGCAACCCTAAATATATTCCTTTTAAAAGTCTGTCCCGCATCAATGGTGGTGACTTGTTTTTGGCCATGTCTCGTTTGTTCCCTCTTTACCAAAGTGGGCCTAGGCGACACGCATTTGTTAACACATGGACGATTTGAAACTGAATTATGAATAATTTTTAAAAAGTAAACATTCCATTCTTAAGAAAAGTTAAAAAGGGTAAATATTAATCGTTCTCTAATAATATTGGTTAAAGTGGTATGGAACTTTTTCTTGAGTTTAATAAAATAATATGTTAGATAAAAAAATTTATTAAAATGATAAATAAAAAAATTTTTAACTGATGTTTGTAGGCATTGATGAAGTAAATCAACTCAAAAAGTTTGAATATTAAATACTCCCTCCATTCTACATAATTTTCTTGTTAAGTTTTATATTCAAACAAACTTAATTTTAACTTTATTTTTTAAAATATTATATTGAATTAGAATTTAAAATATATATTTTGAAAATTTTGAATTTCAAGTTATACAAATTTAGAAATCTTTTAAGTTTTATACTTTATTTAAAATAATAGCCAAAATTGAATTAATTTGATCCAATATCCATGCAGGTTTCGCTAATGAATGACTATAAGTGTTACTTTTACGGAATTAAAAAAATCATTAATTACGCATTTCTTTTGTTTAATATCACCTGTTATTGGGTTTGACTCTCTTACATTATATTTTTTTCATTATCATTCAATACAAGTTTAATCATTATTTATAAATATGATTTTTATAATTCATAGGCTACATATATGAAAAATGATAATTAGTATATTAAAAAATAATCATTAAAATAATAATTGATAAGATCTCAACCTAACGATCAATGTCACTAGACATTATTAACATTTTTCATTATTAATTTATTATTTAAATTTTTTATATTTAATATATTAATTTTATTTGAAATAAAACATAATATATTGATTATATTTTTTGACAATATCATCTTAATCAATATCAACAAGTCCTTATTAATATTTTTAATTAATAAAGTATAATTATTTTGAAATTAAAGAATAATAAATAAGATGTAGCTGCTAGTACAAAATTATGAGCTCATTGCATGCTTTGGAACATGGGTCCAAACTAAGTTCTCAAATAATTTCTTTACTCGCGCTAGGAAAGGGAGCCTTGGCTTTTGCTTGAAAAAATGATGTTGGTCTTGACTATAGATGATGGAACCAGTAGGCAAAACGCACGCAGAAGCTCCAGTGGGCTTTGGCCTAGCTGTGCAGCGAAAGCGAAGGTTTTTTTTTTTTTTTTCGGCCATCGAAACCGAAAGAAAGTGAGGCATATCAGATCCTCCAATGCCCAACAACTCCCAAACCGACAAAATATATGAGAAGCTTGTTCTTTTTTTAATTTTTTAAATAAAAAATACATTTATATTTTTTATCATATTATTATATTATTTATGTGTTATAATTAATTTTAAAATTTATATATGTTTTATATAATATATAAATATATTAATAAAAATTATTAATATATTTTATAAATTTTAATATATTTTTTATTATATATAATATTTTTATATTATATTTAATTATTTTTTCTTTGATGTAATCATATCACCGTCAAAATTATCGAACCAAAACTGCCGCGTGAAATATGAAGTGGTCCTCTACACAATGGCTTGACAAAGACCCTTCTATAGGGGAAGCGAAGACACCAGACACTTGGGCGATTCAGACGTGGCGTAACATGCTTTCCGCTACCCGACGTCAAATTTTGCGGCTTCTGGCTTTACCCAAAAAAAAAAAAAATAAAGGTAAAAATATGATTTTATCTTGATATCTTTGAAATTAAAGGTTTTTGAAAATTTCTGGCTCTGCCTTGCCGCCAGCCGGCATGCACCTGAAAGCTTGGCCAACGTGCTTTTTTTTTTTTCTTGGGTAATTCTGCAACTGATTTGACGGAAAACGAATTTAGGTGGGGTTTGGGTTTGCATTCTTTTGTTTTTTTTTTCTGCAAACAGGGACGAGCATATATATATATATATATATATATCTATTTATGTTCATCGTGTGTAGAGGAAAAAAGTTTGAAAATGAAAATCATAGAAAGATGACTGCAATGGACATGCGCGAAAAAGAAAAGTAATTTTTACATTATCAAAAATGAAATAAAAAACAATTTTTTAGAAGAGACAAATCATCGATTTTTTTATTAAAATAATATAAAATTTTTTATTTATCGAAATAAATTATTTTTATATTATTTATCGAAATAAATCAATTTTGAAAAGCTATTAAAAAATTACCATTTCAAATAATAATTTCTCAACATAAAAATATTAAAAAATTTAATTAAAAAATCGTAATATAAATACTCCCGCCGGGAAATCTTCACACAATGTAAATTTTGAAAAAATTTCAAAAAAAATAAGAAATTAATATTATTAAAAAAGAGTAAAATCAAAACAATAATTATAAAAAAGTAAATAATAATTATTAAAATTATTAATAAAAAATTTAATTATCTTTTTACCTCTAATTTTATTTTATTTTTTATTGTTACTCTTTTCTATGTTCTTAATGAAATCGACTCTTTTTGTATATATAAAAATATATATAATAAAATAGTATTTACAAACCATAAAATATTAAAAATTATTTTTATTAATCTTGAGTTAATATTTAAAAATTAATAAAAATAAAAATATTTTATATTAAATCTTGATTTATCATTTGCAAATAATAAAAAATAAAAATCTT
>JBBYHK010183838.1:0-33719 GCA_038382065.1 Adansonia grandidieri | reverse complement strand
ATATGCTTATGCTAGCAAATAGGAGGATTTCACATGTGCTTACATTATTTATATTATTGAAATCCTTAATATTGTGTATTGGTATTCTTGAAGCCAAATATGACAAAAAATGCCATTGTCAAGTGTTTTCAAAATAAAATCTTCAAAAAAAATCAATTACAAAATACTTTTATTAAGGGCGAGTTTTATAAGCAAATTTACCTTAAGTTTTGTTATATCAAAAAGGGGGAGATTGTTAGCTATATGAGCTTTGAATTAATCTTAGTTTTGATACAACTAAAACTTAAGCTTAATTAGCTTCTGTTTAATTATTTTCAAGATTAGTATTTTTTCATGAAATATTTTGTAAACACTTTGAAAAATACTAAAAAATGTTCTAACTCCTTCAAGCACTCAAAATGTGTTCTTAATACATATTTTTGTATAAAACATTTTTGAGATAAATTTTACATGTTTTAAAGTCATGAAAAACCTTTTAAAATTGATTTTCATGTGAATGTATCGATACACTATGTGTAAGTATCGATACAATACTTGGCAGTAGCTAAATAACCTTAAAATGCAGAAATCACTATTTATCTATCGAGATAGAGCATTCTGTATCGATATAGGACTGTTTATGTATCGAGACAAAGCTTTCTGTATCGATACAGGATTGCTCATGTATTGAGACAGATCTTTCTGTATCGATATAGGACTATTTAACGGTCATATTTTGGACCGTTAAACACAATGTATCGATACCCACTTAATTATATCAATACAGAGGCACGAGGAACAATGGGAAATGACATTTTGAAGGCTCCAATGGCTATATTTCTTCACCAAATGTTCCCAATAACTAGAATCATGATCAAGGCTATAAATAAGCCACTCCAACACATTCAACAACAAGAAGAACCAAGAGATTGTGCTCAGAGTCATATCTTGCATTTTCTCCATCATTTTTGCTAAGTATTTTATCTTTGTATAGGATTAATTCTTCCTATTTTTGTATTCTTCATTTTGTATCTTTAGATACATATTTCCTTTGAGCCAAAATTCTTGTAAACACCTAACCTTTAGAGGTTTTATTTGTTTACACTCAAATCCTTATAAAAGGGGAGGTTACTACTTAGCCATTGAAAAGTAGATAATATTTCTACTTAGCCTTCAAAATAGTGAGAGAGGGTTCTATCTTAGCCACAAAAGATAGGGGGTAGATGTTTCTATCTTAGCCTTGAAAGATAGAGACTGTAAAGGTTATACCTTGTGCTTGAAAGGTAGATAATTCAAGTTTGTGAATTATGGAAATCTGAGGCAAGTGAGGCTGAGGTAGAGGACGTAGGCAATTGAGGCTGAACCTCTTTAAATCTTTGAGTTTGCTTCTCTTTCCCTTCTCTTTAGTTGTTTATTTCTATTCACTAACTTGCACTATAAAGTTTATTGTTTAGATTTCTCAATTTTATTTATTAAAATTTTAATTTACTAGAATTTTGAGAAATCAATTAACCCCTTTTTGATTTCATTCACCACTAAAAGGTCCAACAGAGTCCTATGTGATCATTGGGATAATTCTATATTAAAGGTGCATAATAGGGATAGGTTCATCCTTTTATGAAGTTATTGAGTCCTTTAGAGTTATCTGAATACTTTTAAGTTAAAGGTAAACCTAGGGATGTTTTAGTAATTTAGTTAGAAACAAGTCATATGTGATCATCGGGATACTTATATGTTGAAGGTGTATAGTAGGAATAGGTTCGTTCATCTATAAAGTCAGAGAATCTCTTAAGGTACCGAGTTACTTATATGTTGAAGGCACACCTTAGGGACATTGCATTAATTTATCCTAGAATCGTGTCCTTTAGGGTCACCAGGATATTTTTATGTCAAAGGTGCACTTTAGAGGACATGTTGATCATTTCAACCTTAGAGTTCAGTTTAATACTTTTCGTCTAACCCGGGTCTTAAGAAATTTTTATATTATTAGTCAAATAATTAAAATTTTTGTAGATCAAGGCAATGTCTTCGATATTGAATAGTACGTAAAATTTCTCCCAATATATTAGAGAGTTTTTATGAATTATTTTAACAATGAGATATCTTTACTTTAAAAAAAATGAAAATCAAGATTTTTCAATTTTCATAAAAATAAAACCTTTTGTATTCTATCGATTTTCTAGAGGGGTTCAAAAAAGAATGATAAAAACTTTCGTGTTCTTTTGGTTTTCTAGAAGGATGCCATAGATATTTTGATTTCCAAAAATATTAAAACCCAATTTACTCATTTGGAATAATAAATTTGTTTCATAAAATTTTATTTTTGATATATGGGAATTATATTTTCGGGCATCACGAGGAGGTCAATCTTTACGTTTGATTGTAACCAACTCCCGAACCTTTTCAGGCGATCTTTAGTAGTTTTGCAGATCTCAGAGTTTATTTTTATGGGTTTTGTCACCCTAGAAATATAAGTTCCAATAGGTGAACAATCTTCTTTCTTTATTTTTTTCCTTTGTTTTTTTCTCTCCCTTTCTTCTTTTTTTACTCTTTTTTTAGCTCTTACAAATGTTATCTCAAAAGCTACTTTTTTTCTTATTGTCGACATCCAAGGGGGTTTAAAACCACTTATGGCTTATCATCTCTCATTCACATGCACTAATACCCTCAATTTGTCACCTCATGGAGCTTGCTTGCTAGCAAACCTTTAAATGACTACGTGCTCTAATAAAAGGGCTATGAACTTTTAAATGGACTAAGGAGTCAACTGGTTTTAGTGAACAAGCTCACCTGTAGGCTTTTAGATGGTAACTATTTCAAAAAGCATTATTTTAAACTCGTGGTGAAAAGGATTTTAATTGTAACTCAAAATAGCATCACATTACATTTCAACCCAAATAGGCTTAAATAGTTGGAAAATGGTCAAAGTACAAGTCCATTAGCTCTCAAACATGATTAGAGAGTTTACTCCATTTAGAAAAACTTTATTTAAAATTTTTGTTGGCTTTAGCTAAATGAGAGAACTACAAGCTCATATTTATTTCATTTTGGGCTAAAGTTGTTAGTAAAATATCCTTTACATTATTATGAAATGGCCCTATGTCATTTAGAGTGGTTAGGAAGATGAAATACCAACAAATTTCAAGTGATAAATTTTTTTATGCCTAATTTTTACAGTATTAATACATTGGATGATGTATCGATACAATATGGGCCAATATATCAATAGGCCATACAATGTGTTGATACAAATGCTTTCTAGAAGTTAAGATCGACTCTGGCCTGACAATGTATCGATACGTTAATATCCATACATCCACATGATTTGCATGAAAATGCTAATGTTCTTATTTTTTCAATTTAGTCCCTAAGCATCCCAAATCCTTTAATAGAGTCCTTGGATGTCAAAATTTAATTAGAGAAATGAAGAAGGTGCATTTTTATCATAGGTTTGGGTTGTGCATGATTGTCTAAAGGAAGTCTAGATAAATTTAGGTGTCAACAATATCAGTATATTATATGTTTTTAATTTAGGTTGGATACAATAAATTTTAAGTTTTTGGCCCAAAGCATTTGATCTTAGCATATAAAGCCCAAAGTTAAAGTCTATGCAACATATTTATGAAATTTTTGTGAGATAATTAAATTATTTAAGTAATTTATTACCATATCATAAAATGTGTTTCATTGATTATGTTTATTGTAACAACTTTTTTGTTATTAAAATTAAAATTACATATATGGGCACCTGATTCTTTACAAACCCCTCTCAAACTGGCTGTGCTTGATTCGAGACCCCTTATGGGAGGCACCTCTTTCTCTTCCTTGATCAATTTTTGACATTTAGGGACTTAATTGGAAGGTTTGAATGCGTAAGGACTAAATTGAATAAATGAGACATTTGGAAGGTCAAAGCATGTCATTTTTGTGCAATTCACATGGATGTATTGATTCATTTCATTAATGTATCGATACATCATTGAGCTAGGGTCATTCCAAGTCCTGGGAATGCAAATGTATTGATACATTTGCATGATATGTCGATACATTATGCTTTTGTATCAATACATCATTAAATTTTCATGAAATTTTGCTTCTAAAAAGCCATTGTATCAATACAATTCATGATGTATCAATAAATTAGCCCCTAATGTATCCATGCATCATGAAATGTATTGATACTAGATGAAAATCTAGGTACGAAAAGACTATACAACTAGAATTTGATTGTATTTCACCTTCATAATCACTCTAAATGGCCTAGAACCATTTCATAATCATGAAAGGGATGATTTATTAACATTTTTTCTGCAAAATGAAGTAATATGAGCTTATAAATTACTCATTTAGCTAAAGGCATTGAAGCTTAAATGCACTTGATTTGAGTGAAATTAGTGCTCCAATTATGTTTGAAAGCTAATGGACCTGTAATCTGATCCTTTTCCAACTATTTCAAGTCTGGTTTGGTTGAAATATAATGGAATGCTCTTTTGAGTTAAATTTAAAATTTCATCCTTGCATAGGTTGAAGATATGATTACTTGAAGATGGTTTTCATCTTTAGGGCATACATTTGAGCTTGGTAACCTGAACAATCTAACTCCATGCTCCATTTTCAACCCCTGATCAGATCACCTAAAGGCTTAAATGGTTTTCTTGCAAGCAAGCTTGCATGTGGTGTTAAGAAATAGTGGTAAAGCATAAGGATAGCAACTGATCAACCATGAGAGTTCTTAACCCTTTGGGGTACCCAAAATAAAAAGTGGAAGCCAATCATTAGCTGAGCAACTAAAAAGAAATAGAGGATGAAAAAAATAAAGAAAAAAGATAGAAAAAAGAAAAAAATAAAAGTGTTCTGAAGAGCTAGCATCGAGGTAGTGTTACTACATTGTTATTGCATGTTTTTCTCTTTCTTATGTGAGCTTGATGATTGTCAACCATGGCTTAAGAGATGGTTCGAGCCAAAGGTGTAAAAACCATATTTATGGCAAAATCTTATGCAATGATCTCCAAATGCTTGTGGTTAGTTTTCTTTCCTGATTTTTGTCTAAAGTTTCATGTAAAATCATTTTATATCAAAAAACTTGTTTTGGAGGCATTTTAAACTAAGTTTGTTTCATTTTTTTAATGTTTCCATCATGTAGATATTTGTTCTAACATTTGTTCGTTTACTTTATGTTGTTCATGTTTCATGTCACATATGATGCATTTCAGGTAATTTTTAGGTCATATGTTCATGAGTTTCATGTCCATGCCATTTTCATGAAAATATTATAATGATGGTGGCATTTCCATGCATATTAATATTTTCATGGAAATTCAAGTAGGTGAGGTTTTTTTGTGCATAAAGATCATGCATGATGCCATTATAGCTTGTTTTTGGAGGAAAAGTAATTTTGGATGTTGTAGACACCAAATTTTGTCCTGGCAGTTTTTAAGACACTCGTTATTCAGAATAATTCAATTAATTAGGCCACTTTTAATTTGGGTTTATTGGATTTAGATTAGTTGGGCTTAATTCATTTTACTTTAGGCTTGTTTGGAAAAATCTAAAAAAAAAAAGGAGTAGCCTAGGTTCAAAACCTAGGCCACCCTTGTGAATAGGTTGCCTATGGCCAACATGCCAAGCATATGTTTTAGTCATAAAATAACAAAAAACAAATCAAAAAGAAACAAACAAACAAAAAAAGAAAAGATTACAGAGTGGGTCGTTTGTGACCCACGAGCCAACAATGAATTTATGCCATAAAATGACAAAAACAATCAAAAAGAAAAAAAAAGGATAAAAAAAACCTTAGAGAGAAATATTCTTTAAGAACTTAAAAAAAAAGACACAAGCTTTTAAAAAAATAAGAATATAAAAAACTCAAAGTGGGGTTTTTAGTTTAAAGAGGTTTCGGTGCTTGTTTTAGGAATCCCAACGGTGAAAAGGAAGCTCATAAGGAGGGAAGAAAATACTAGAGTTTAGAAATGATCTAACAGTGGACGACGGCTAGATGTGAGGTAAAAGCTTCAAACTTCTCTTATAGATTTAAAAAAATCTAAAAAGATATAGAAAAATTTGACTCCAGATTTGGAAAGAGGAGGTTGAAGAGAGTTTAGAGGTAAAGTTTGAGAGCCAAAGGCCACCATTGCGATGGTCGATCATCAATTTCTAGGTTTTTATTTTATGTTCTAGTTTTGGGGTAAAGAAGAAGAAAAAAAGAACAAAGAAAAAAAGAAAAAGCAAAAAAAAATTGAGGTCAGGCCACATACAGGGGAAGAAAAGCTAGCCACTGGGCCCTAGCGAGTCGTCAAACATAAAATGTCAAAAAATGTTTAAAACTAGTACGCGACTTGGGGTGACATTTTTATATTTGAGGTCACATTTTATCGTTATAAAATGCTTGTTCAAATGCCTCTTAATGATATTTGCATTTGATTTTTGTTTTTATCATATTTGTTTGATGTGCTAATATATATTTATGCATATATATATGTATATATATTTTGAAAATATACCCTAAGTTAGGTTAAGATTAACCCAAATAATGGAGTTAATCATGGTCTATTATTTTTCACAAATTGATATTTTAATCTTGGGGTAACATTAAGCTATTTATGTTGGGATTTAAGGTTAAAGAAGGCTAAATATTCTTGTTTTTTCTTTAAAAAAATGAAACATCCTTTTTTTAGTGTCCAAACTTGTTTATGCTTTGATCTTTGCCTAGAGTCCTTGTGTTAGTGGCGTGGTCAACGAGCTGTTTCATCATCCTAAACTACTCCAGGATTTTCTAGATGAGCTCGTGAAGCCCATGTCACTCATTTATTTCTACCATGGACATCTCGAATTTAGCTCGAAGAAATCCAAGAAAATAAAAAATTTCCCTTATTTTATGCTGGCAGCACTATATTCATGACTTGAAAATTTATTTTTGAACCATAAAAAACTTTTCATGAATTTTCTGATATTTTTCCTATGAGGGCATTGAATCACCTTTTCAACGGTGTCTTGTTTGCCCTCAGATCATTCCAGATAAAAGGGTTACGATTTTTTGAATTTTTGTTGTCTGAAACCCCTCGAATCAATAATTCACATTCTATTTGGGCTGTTTCGGCCCACCAAATGATTTTGTTGGATTTTTCAAATAATTTTCATAAATAGTTCATGAAATTCCCTTTCTGGAAAGGTGTATTTTGTGGTTTCATGATTCTTTATGAGTCCGAAATGATTTTTCAAAGTCAGCTGCCCCATTTCCCCTACATATGTGCTAGTGTTGAACTGGTCACTACTTTGAAAATTATTTCCACTTAGGAGGTAATTTTCTAGGATTTTTGGAATAATTTTATATTAATTCTTATTTAGTTAACTTTCCAATGGTATCTTGCACGACCCTTGGGACCTTTAGATTGTCTAAAATAAAATTGGAAATGGGCACAGCGGTGTTGGTTGCTGTCCCCTTGATTTTAGTATTGTTCAAGATTAGTTGATTCCTTCGAACTCCCACTCCGAGGCATTCGAATGCCTCCATGTGATCCTGATCAATCCATCTAGTCAAAAAGAACACGCATTGACTCCTGTAGGCATAGATCAATGCATTAACAATTCTTAAGCTTTATCATCCTTATTTTTATTAATTCTTTTTAATAAAAAATAATCTATTTTGTTAAGAATTTATCAAAAAAATTGTCATTTTGTCAAGAAATCACCGAATCTTGTCAAGATAAATCCTTCAAGCTTGTTTCTCTAAAATCATTAATGTTTCCATTAAGGATACTCTAACTCTGTCCTCTGAGGGGATACTCCAACCTCACTTTTGTAAACCTCATTCAAATTTCAAAACTTACCAAAGGCTTTATTTATGGGGATACTTCAACCCAGTCCTCTGAGGGGATACTTCAACCCCGTTCTTTTTCAAAAATTGTCAAGATATAGTAAAAATTCTCCAATTTAAATTTGTCAATCTCATTTTTCCCAAAATTGTTAAGAAAAAAAATCAAATTTTCCCTTGTATTTCTTTCAAACTTTTCAATATTCAAACTTGTTTTTACACTTCAATTAGTAAATGGATCCTACCGCGTCTCTGAAATTGTTGACTTGGTTACTTCAAGATAATTGATGATAATAACAAGATACAGTCCACTCTTCCCTTCCCTTCTTTCTTCTTTTGAGTGATTTATTTTATGCAATATTTTTTCTTTTTCGTCTTACCAACACGTTTTCCCTTGTATTGTTCACTTTGCATTTATATCTTCAAAACTGTTTTCAAAAAACTCACAAAGGCAATGTTTTATGTTGGTATCTCCCTAATGCTTGACACAAAATATTCGATTTTAAAAAAATTTAAACTCGAGGAGCATTTAATCCCAATCTATATGTTCTTCACCTTTTCGATGCGTATATAAGATTCAAAATTTCTTTAAAACTTGACTTTCCTATTTATACAAAATTCATGCATTAAAAAGGGGATTATATAAAATAATGACAAGTCAAAACTAAGAAAACTGAAACCAAGTTAGGACATGGCTTGAAGGGTATCACTTTTGGGCGTTGCAGGGAGATTTATGCCTGCTTATGTGTAACAAACTCCCTAACCTAACCATCTAATCTTTGGACCACGTGGACCATGAAACGGATGTCTCGATTTTTGTAACTTGAAATATTGATTTCAATAGGCATCCGATCATGCCTAGCCCAAATGATCCGTGGCGACTCCTATTGTTGGCCACTTTATAATGGCCAATCAAGACTAGTTGGATGGATGATTCGTCCGACGGCCTGCTTTCAGGGTCAAGAGCCGAGAATCCATACTTTCTAGCTACCATCATGTGAATTGTCTCTCACACTTGCATAATTAGCTCGATTCTTTTGCTACTTTATTCATATCAATAATCATTCACTATCTTGATTCTATACATAGCATCATTCCATCATTCTGTTATGAGCAATCATCAATAAACACGTGTCATAAGAGTTTAATATGGGAATATTCATAAAAGTGCAAGGGATTCTGAGGTTGAGCAAGGAACACAGAACCATTATTTCCCATCGCTACAAAACTCGCCACTGCAAAAAGATAATGGAAAATGATCATCAAGCATGTATTGAACATCTTGAGTTAATGTACAAGGAATCTCACGATCAAATGCTCTATCGACAAGATGAGATGCAAGCCCAGATCATGAAAATTATGGAATTAATGATAGCCTCGACTAAGAAAAAAGGACAAGCCAGTACTGTGGATATAGGAAAAGAACTAGCTAACCAAGAAAATCACCCCACTGGTAGTACTGAAGCTACCTAAGAAAATACTCACCAAGTGTATTGACCCAATATGATGCCAGCCTCGTCGGTACCATAAGTAATCTACTTGAACCCTATGTTAGTGAATCAATTCATCTCTAGATCTTAAAGAGCAAATATGAAAGTCTCTTCAGTCAATCCTATTACCCTTAACCATGTCAAGCAAGAGATGATGAATGGTTAAAAATGTTTTGATGATATAAGCAAGTTTCAGCTTTTAGAGAAGCATCTTTAAGCTATCGAAGGGAATGATAAATTTGGAGCCATTGAAGCTAAATCTTTGTCTTTAGTGTCCAATCTTGTCATTCCCCCCAAGTTTAAAGTGCTAGGTTTTGAGAAGTTTAATGGAACTACCAACCTACTATGCACATTCGAATGTACCTTAGAAAGATGGTAAGGTATAAGAAAGACGAGAAACTCCTTATCCATGTTTTTAGCACAGTCTGATTGGGGCAGTCGTTCCATGGCACATTAAGCTTGGTAGTGTCGAAATTCAGTCATAGGTCAATTTGGCCAATGCCTTCTTGAACTAGTACTAGTTAGATTGGGCCCTTAACCATTTCTCTTTTATGAACTTAGAGAAAAAGCTAACCAAAAGTTTCAGGTAATATGCTCAAAGATGAAAGGAAAAAGCAACTTTGGTTCAACCTTTTTTAACTGAGAAGGAGATGACCATGATGTTTATTGACACTCTCTGTGCTCTGTATTATGAGAAACTACTAAGGAATGCTATTAAAAAGTTTATCGATTTGGTTTTATCTGGCGAGATGATTGACCCAACAATTAAAAATGACAGGATATCTGTGCGTAAGTCATCTGGATCTAGTAATAGGTCTACTGCTAACAAAAAGAAAGAAAAAGATGCAAATGCCATAAGCTATGCCAACCCATCCTAATCGAGCCAGGGTTAAGTACCTAATCATTACTACCTAATTATACCCTACTCTAACCCTATTATGATACCTCCTCAATTACTTTATGCCATAACCTACAGCCCATCCTTTACTGTCCCACTGAATCTGCCATAAAACAACCAACAAACCAACCAAAATGTCAACAATCCTATCAACAATGCATAAATAATCAGGTTGCAAACTAGTGAAGATAATAGTTTAACCCTATCCCCATAACCTACAAAGAGCTTTATTAAGGTTTGCTCCGGGAGCATCTAGTTACTTCGTGTACGTACCAAAAAAGAAACCTTTATACCCTCAGTGGTATAACCCTAACGCCTATTGCAATTATCATGTTAGAGCAGCAGGGCATGATACTAAAAATTGCATTTCTTTCGAGCAGAGGGTATAGAGCCTTATTGATTCTAAGGTTCTACAATTTAGGATGAACTAAGGGCCGAATGTCACTGCTAATCCCATACCAAACTATGCTGAGCTAGTAACAAACATGAGTGGTGTCAAGGATGATTATAAGGTAAAAAAACATAGAAAGTCAAGGTGCCACTGAGTCTGGTTTGGCGAATATTGATTCATTCTAGGGTGCTTAATACAGTTGAAATATTAGAAGAAGAACATGATGATTTCTGTGACTTCCACGCTATTCATGGCCATACTTTTCAAACATGCAAAGGATTTCAGGCAATGGTCCAGAGAATGATGGATCAAGGTTGCATTGAATTCTATGATAAAAAGCAAGCATCTTCTACTAAATCGGTGAATATGATTGGGCAAGAAATAACATGACCACCGTATGGTAGAGGACAACCCCTTATCTTTTATGGTCAATCAAATTTTGGGGCAAGTTCCTCGATGCCGAGGCTGTTCATAGAGACTCCTATACCATTTTTATATAAAAGTGACAAAGTCGTTCCTTGGAAATATGAGGGACGAGTCATGATGATTAGGGAGCCTACTCAATTAACTGTCATTGTCGACTTGTCAAGAGTTAGCCATTTAACATGTAGTGGTGGATGTTATGGTCTCCTTACTCAAGAAAATCAAAAGACCGATTCCACTGCTTCTAACACTCCTCAGGTCAGAATGAAAGACTCGAAATCTGAGTAAATTAAAGAGGCAGTGAATGAGAAGGAAGACACTGAGTTTTTGAAATTTATCAAGCTTAATGAATATTGCATTGTTAATCAGTTAAGCAAACAACCAGCTAAGATCTCTATACTATCCTTAATATTTAACTCAAAAGTTCATTAAAATACACTATTAAAAGTGTTGAATGAGGCACATGTGTCACCCAATATTTCAGCAAGCAAATTGGATCACCTAGTGAACAATATCATCGCTGGTAACTATATCTCATTCACTGATGATGAGATGCCTCCTGGTGGTAAGGGTAGTTACAAAGCCCTACATATTACTACCCTCTACAAAGTTGCATCTTACCAAAAGTTCTCATGGAAAATGGTTCTGCCCTCAATGTTGTACCTTAAACAGGCTTATTGTTGATGCTTCTCACATTAAGCATAGCCATACGGTGGTGTAAGCATTTGATGGAACTTGTCGTGGAGTCACCAAAAACATCACTATTCCACTTCAGATAAGGTCATGCACCTACAAGATTGATTTTCAGGTAATGGACATCACCCCATCCTACAATTGCTTGCTTGGAAAGCTTGGATACATTCAGTTAGGGTAGTACATTTGTCTTTGCATCAAAAGCTAAAATTCATAATCAAATACAAAGTGGTTAGTATTAGAGTTGAAGAAGAGATGATTGCCACTATTGTTACTGATGCTACCTATATCGAACCAAATAAGGATGCACCTGAGCCGTCCTTTCAGTCATTCGAGTTTGTCAATGCTACATTCATAGGAAAAAGCCTACCAATAGTTGAGCCTCAACTATCGAGGAATACCAACATGGGTTTGAAATTGACTGTTGGAAAAGGTTTTCGAGCTAAAAAAGGGCTTGGTAAGCCAGAGCTTTCAATGTCATTAACCAGGCTGATAGGAAGGGCTTAGGATTTAAGTCCACCATGTAATACAAGAAATAGCAAGTTAAGAAGGCTAGAGATCAGAGGATAGCCCATCTATTAGGTTAAGAATTAGGACTAGAATCGATGGTATTCCCACCAATCTATGAGACCTTTTGCTCTAGAGGCTGCATGGATCCTAGTTAATCAAAAGGAAACAAAGCCACTGATGTCTTGGTTATTTTGAACCAGGCCTTCTGTAACCTTCATATCCATATCGTTGATGATTGGTCGAGCCAGTTGAAGTGGAGCAATGAAACCTATTCTTATTCACCAAAGTATGTTCTTGACAGTAAGGCTGTGTCAGAAACCTCTGTGCTTTTTAAGTCTATTTTCATGTAATGTTAAGAAAAAAACCTGCTTGCTTCTACCCAATAGCTCATAAGGATCTTGTAATGGGCATCTTTTATGGATATTATTAATAAAATAGACTTTTTCATAAAGCATTTCATCTTGTATGGCCATTTTATTCTTTGCCTTTGCTCTAATTCTCTGTCTATATATAGTTTTATCTATATTGTTTATTTCTTCACCTTTTCAGGTGCTTCGATAGAATGACATGGACATTTTAGATGAGCTCCCAGAGATTGATTTTGAACAATCAATATGTATTGATGAAGTTGATTTCGAGAAAGATTCTAAGGAGAACTCCATGCCATCAAATCTATTATGATTGGTTAAGCATGAAGAAAAACAAATCTTGCCCCATGAGGAACCAATTAAAGTCATAAACTTAGGGACTGAAGAAGATAAAAAAAAGGTTAAAATAGAAACCTCTATAAAACCCTCTACAATAACCAAATTGATAAACCTACTTTAAGAGTACCAGGACATATTTGCTTGGTCATATTAAGGCGTGCTTGGATTAAACATCAACATTGTGGTCCATAGGCTTCCCCTCAAACCTTAATGCAAACCAATCTAGCAAAATTTAAGGAGGATGAAACCATAAATGCTCTTTAAGATCAAGGAAGAAGTTAAGAAACAATTTGAGGCAGGATTCCTTACTGTGGCCAAATATCCAAAATGGGCTACCAACATTGTCCCAATCCCCAAGAAAGATGGTAAAGTATGAATGTGTGTTGATTATCAGGATCTAAATTGGGCTAGTCCTAAAAATAATTTCCCACTGCATCATATCGATACTTTGGTCAACAATACAGCCAAGAACTCCTTGTTCTCTTTTATGGATGGTTTTTCAGGTTAGAATCAAATTAAAGTGGCACCTAAAGATATGGAGAAAACTGCCTTCATAACTATGTAGGGCATATTTTGCTATAAAGTCATGCCTTTCGGGCTTAAAAATGCGGGGGTAACTTATCAAAGAGCCATGGTAACACTATTCCATGACTTAATGCATAGAGAGATTAAGGTCTATGTGGATGATATCATTGCTAAGTTAATAAGAGAAGATGAGCACTTCACAAATCTTCAAAAGCTCTTTGAACAGTTGTGAAAATTTCAGCTAAAGTTAAACCGCTCCAAATGTACTTTTGTGTCACCTTAAGCGAGCTACTGGGCTTCATTGTCAGCAAAAAAAGAACCAAAGTTGACCCAGATAAGGTCAAAGCTATCCAGAACATGCCATTGCCTCGAAACTAAAAAGAGATGAGAAGCTTATTGAGAAGATTGAACTATATCTCCAAATTCACATCCCAACTCATTGATAAATGTGACCTTATCTTCCAACTTCTCCATGAATAGAATTATGAGGAATGGAATAAAGAATGTCAAGAAGCTTTCGACAAGGTTAAAAATTATTTGTCAAACCTGTCAGTGCTAGTACCACTAGTTTTCGGTCGACCTTTGATCTTTTACCTAGCGATTTTTGACAAGTCTATGGGTTGTGTACTTAGGCAGCATGATGATTCGAAAAAGAAAGAGCAATCAATTACTACTTGAGCAAAAAAATTATGGAGTGTGAAAACAACTACTTCGCAGTTGAGAAATTGTGTTTTGCTTTGGTTTGGACAGCCAAGAGACTTAAGCAATACATGTTGTACCACACCACATGGTTAATCACAAGCCTCAACCCTATCAAGTATTTATTCGAAGCCTCTGTACTATCAAAAAGATTGGCTAGATGGCAAGTCTTGCCCTCTGAATATGACATTATCTATTTTAACCAAAAGGCCATCAAGGGTAGTGCAATAGTCGACCTTTTAGCGAGCTAGGCAATAAGTGACTATGAACCTTTAAACTTTGATTTCCCAGATGAAGATTTGATGTGCATCATTAAAGGGGAAGATATCAATAGTCATGATCGATCGTGGGAAATGTATTTTAATGGAGCGTCAAATGCTTTGGGGCATGGAATCGACATAATATTGATTTCACTTGACGGAAGTCACTATCATTTTACAGCCAAGCTAAACTTTGACTGCACCAACAATATAGTAGAATATGAAGCCTGTGTCGTAAGGCTCCAAGCAGCTATTGAGAGAAATGTTAAGACTCTACGAGTTTTTAACAACTCAGCCCTAGTCATCTATCAACTGAAAAGAGAGTGGCAAACGCATGATGCTAAACTAATTCATTATGGGAAACTGATCTCAAAACTTAAAAAAATTGTGATGATATCAGCTTTTAGCACTTGCCTCTGGAAGAGAACCAAATAGGCTATGCTTTAGTTGCATTATCATCCATGTTTAAAGCTAATCGAGAATCAGATATCATTCTTATTCAGATGGCATTTATACGACTCTGGCACATTGTCAAAATGTCGAAGAAGAGATGACCTATCATGGTATCATAACATCCTTTTATACATCAAGGATCAACAATACCCTGAGCATGCCACAGAAAATGATAAAAGGACTATTAGGAAAATAACAATGGGATTTGTTTTGGATAGGGACGTATTATATGAAAAGAGTCAGGATCAAGTGTTACTTAGATGCGTCAATGCTCTTAAAGCCAAAAGGTCCTAGAAGAAGTTCATAAGGGGATCTATGGCATGCATGCCAATAGGCATCAGACAGCCAAGCAAGCCATGAGATTGGGTTATTACTGGCTAACTCTTGAAAAGGACTGTATCAACTATGCTAAAAAATGTCACAAGTGTTAGATTTATGCAGATAATATCAACGTCTCAACTTCCCACTTCATGTCATGACAACTCCATGGCCTTTTTCTATGTGGGGCATAGATATGATTGGACCCATCACCACAAGGCCTCTAATGGAAACCAGTTTATCCTATTGGTGATCGATTTCTTCACTAAATGGGTGAACACATCCTCATTCGCTAATGTCACTAAGTCAGTTGTCTGCAAGTTTGTAAAATGGGATATCATCTGTCAAAGTGGGCTTCCCTATCAAATCATCACTTACAATGCTCGCAACTTGAAAAACAACCTTATGCAAGCAGTATGTTCCCAATTTAAAAATCTAGCATCATAACTCAATACCATATCAACCGAAAATGAATGGTGCAGTTGAAGCATCCAATAAGAACATCAAGAAAATAGTTGAGAAAATGGTTAAAACTTATAAAGATTAGCATGAAAAATTACCCTTCGTGCTTCATGCATATTAAACGTTAGTCCAAACATCCAGGGTGCTACCCCATTCTCCTTAGTTTATGGGATAGAAGCCGTCCTACCTATCGAAGTTGAGATTCCCATTCTAAGAGTTTTGATGGCGGCCAAACTTAAAGAAGCTTAATAGGTCAAAGGCAGATATGATCAGCGGAACCTTATCAAAGAATAATGAATGAAAGCCATCTGTCATGGGCAAATGTATCAAAAATGCATGATTAAGGCCCATGACAAAATGGTCCACCCTCGTCAATTTCACGAAGGAGAATTAATCCTTAAGAAGATCTTACCGATCCACAAGGACACCCGAGGTAAATGGACCCCTAATTGGGAGGGACCTTATGTCATGGATCAAGCTTTCTCTAGAAGGGCCTTGATCTTAACAAAAATAAATGGCAATTTCTTGCCCAATCCAATCAATTCAGACTCTGTTAAGAAATATTCTGCCTAAAGGATGAAAACTCAAAAGAGCATTCTCAATAAAAAAACCAAAAAATAAAAAAATAATAAAAAAAAGGTCTTGGATGAAAACCTGAAAGGGCATCCGGACAACTTACTTAACTTGAGTTGGAAACCTGAAAGGCTAGCTTAAGAAACTTAGCTTTGACTTGACCCAAGCTTTAACCAAATAGGCTTTAGCCAAATACCCATCAGAAAAGCCTCAGTCAAACCTCACCCAGCCGTGGCTGCATCAAATCAAACTCAGCCTTACCTTGATTAAACCAAGTCAAAACTCTAATCAAATCAGATCAGACCTTAGCTAAATCAGAGTTAGACTGCATCTAAACTTAACCCATGTTTAGGGATTAAGAAACCAAACACCTAAGTTAAGAGTATTTGCAAAATGGCATAGGGTAATCTTAAGTGTCTTCAGAAGATTGACTCGCATCAAACATATTGATCGTTTACGAAAGATCTTAAGATTTATAAAAAAAAATTCATGTCAAGATTATCAAGGGCATCAATCGCCTAAAAGGTCACTTTATTGTCATTTTGCCCTTTGTTTGTCAAATGCAAATGAAATTGTATCATTTTTTGTCATGACTGAAATATTACCTTGTTTATTTTAACCCCTTCTACCTACATCTACATTGCATTATGGTTACCATTCAATTGATAATACTCGACAATCTAATAAAATTCACATTAAGATTTCTTGATATTACATTGAAATGATGAGAAGAGCATAAGAAGCTTTGTTCATGCCTTGAGTGTTAAGATTATGGATTCCTTCTACACCCAATACCTGTCTCTTACAATCATGTGTTGATTTGTCCTCAACTCTTGATATCATCAATAAGAAAATACCATCAAAACTCGATCAGAATCCCATCAAAAGTAGAATCCCGTCAAAACCTAAACACTAACCAAGCCAAATAGTTACCCAGCCCACAAATCGCCAACAAGATCTAACAACCTTATCAGAAAAAATCATCAAATACACTAAGTTAGGAAACATAACCAACCTAATTCTCAACCTATCAAAAAGAGCTCATCTAATATATTGAGTTAAGAAAAAGATCATGCAAGCATTAAGGGAGTCATGATCATAAGGCCTATGAATCTCTAAATTGCAGCATCAAGAAAATGACTCCTGATTGAAAGAAAATTTTCAATGTCTGTTCTTGTATCAGACCTTATGCCATGATCATGTAGTCACATTGTCAAGAAACTCACAAACACTTTATGCATTTATATTGTCATAGCATAACATCATCCTATCAACATCATGTCAAGCAGTATCTGTCGAATCTCGATGAACTTTTTGGTAAAAATCTTTGATATTGAAAATTGGCAAATTGAAAGATTGCTCAAGTGAGACCCTTATCTCTATAAAGTTTGACGTCACTGCTTAAATTCCATGACCTGACTTATTAGCATCCTTTGTCAAGAACTTCAGTCAAGAACCTTAGTCAAGACCCTTTTGTCAAAAAGTTATTTTTCAAGTTCCAATGTCACTAGAATGCTATGATTCAAGCTTATTGGCATCCTCTGTCAAGAACGTCAGTTAAGAACCTTTGTTAAGGAATCTTTTTCAAAATCTAATGTCTCTGGAAAGCTATGATCTGGCTTATTGGCATCCTATATCAAGAACTTTTGTTAAAAACCTCAGTCAAGACATTTAGTCAAGAAATCTTCTATCAAGAATCTAGTTAAGACACTTTATCAAGAAATCCTCTATCAAAAATCTTTTCAAAAAGACCAACGTTGCTAGTCAAGATTCGACATGTTGGCATTCTGTCATTTTAAGTCAAACCCAGGGATAGGTCAAGCCTAGGATCGTAGTCTAGGTATTTTATCTAAAATTCATAAAAAACTATCAAAGGTTGAATGTTGCTAGCTGTGATTTAGCACATTGGCACTCTGTCATTTTAAGTAGAACCTAGGGATAGGTCAAACCCAGGATCGTAGTTTAGGTTTTTCATCTAAAAATTCATACTTTACCTTTTGCTAAGAAAATCTCAGAAGCGCCGCCAAAATTATATTTTATCTTGGCATTACATTAAATTTAGTCTTTTCATTATCGAAACACGAGGCAGCATCAAGCATGCCCCAGATAAAATGGTGTCTATTGGTCTTTACTTTGTTCCTGATACTTAGCAACAACGAAAAAGGGGCAGCTGTAGACATTAATTTTGTCTGGCCAAATTTTAAGACACTTGTTATTTGAAATAATTCAATTAATCAGGCCACTTTTAATTTGGTTTTATTGGATCCAGATTAGTTGGGCTTAATTCATTTTAATTAAGCTTGTTTGGAAAAATACAAAAAATAAAAAATAAAAAATAAAAATGAGTGGCCTGTGTTCCACCCTTATGAATAAGTTACCTATGACCAATACACCAAGCATATGCTTTTGTCATAAAATAACAAAAAAAACAAATGAAAAAGAAAAGAAACCAAAAAAGAAAAAAGAAATGAGTGGCCTAGGTTTTGGAAGCTAGGCCACCTTATAGAGTGGGCCATTTATGACCCACACACCAAGCATGAATTTGTGCCATAAAATGACAAAAACAAATCAAAAAGAGAAAACAAGATTAAAAAAACCTTCAAGAGAAATATTCTTAAAAAACCTTAGAAAAGACACGAGCTTTAAAAAAACATATAAAAAATCAAAAACTCAAAGTGGGGTTTTTCATTTAAAGAGGTTTTGGTGCTTATTTTGAGAATTCCAACGGTGAAAAGGAAGCTCATATGGAGAGGAAGAGCATACTAGAATTTAGGAACGATTCAACAATGGATGGAGACCGGATGTAAGGTAAAAAGGTTTGAACTTCTCTTATCAATTTAGACAAATCTAAAAAGATATAGAAAAATCTGAGTCTAGATTTGGAAAGAGGAGGTCGAAGAGAGTCTAGAGGTAAAGTTTGAGAGCAAAGGTAGTCAATGAGCGATAACTGGTGACCATTGCAGGCCTGCTGGTGTGGTAGCCGATCATCGATTTTTAGGTTTTTATTTTGTGTTCTGGTCTTGGGGTGAAGAAGATGGAGGATAAAAAGAAAAGAAAAAAAAAACAAAAAAAAAAGATTGAATAGCTTGCGTTTTGAACCCAGGCAATCCACATAGAGGGAAAGGAAAGCCAACCACTGAGCCCATCGAGTCGTTAAACATAAAATGTCAAAAAATATTTAAAACTGATATATCGAACGGGGTGACATTTTTTTGTTTGAGGTCGTATTTTATTATTATAAAATGCTTGTTTAAATGCCTCTTGATGATATTTGCATTTGATTTTTGTTTTTATCATATTTGTTTGATGTGCTAATATATATATATATATCTATGTATATATATGTGTGTGTATATATATATATATTGAAAATACACCCCAGTTAGATTAGAATTAACCCAAATAATAGAATTAATCTTGGTTTATTATTTTTCACAAGTTGACACTTTAATCTTGGGGTAACCTTAAGTTATTTATGTTGGGATTCAAGGTTAAAAGGGGCTAAATATTCTTTTTTTTTTTAAAAAATAAAATGTCTTTTTTTTTAGTGTCCAAACTTGTTTATGTTTTGATCTTTGCCTAGAGTCCTTGTGTTAGTGACATGGTCAACTAGCTGTTTCATCATCCTAAGCTACTCCAAGATTGTCTAGATGAGCTCGTGGAGCCTATGTCACTTGTTGATTTCTACGACAGATAGTCGGATGTCCATGGCTTAAATTTAGCCTGAAGAAATCCAAGAAAACCTAAAATTTCCCTTATTTTATGCTGGCAGGACTGAATTCGTAACTTTAAAAATTATTTTTGAATTATAAAAAATTTTTCACTAATTTTCTGATATTTTTCCCTATGAGCGCATCGAATCACCTTTACAACGGTGTCTTGTTTGCCCTTGAATCATTCGGATGAAAGAGTTTGCTGTCTTGAACCCCTAGAATCAGTGATTCACATTCTGTTTGGGCTGTTTTGGCCCACCAGATGATTTTGTTGGATTTTTCAAAGTTCATGAAATTCTCTTTTCGGAAAGTTATGTTTTGCGATTTAACGATTCCTTATGAGTCCAGAATGAATTTTCAAAGTCAGCTACCCTACTTCCCCTGTATATGTTGCTAATGTCGAACTAGTCCCTACTTTGAAAAATATTTCCACCTAGGAGGCAATTTTCTAGGATTTTTGGAATAATTTTATATTGATTCTTATTGAGTTAACTTTCTAATGGTATCTTGCACAACCCTGGGACCTTCGAATTTGTCCAGAATAAAATTGAAAATTGGGATAGCACGATGTTGTTCCCTGTTTTTAGCATTGTTCAAGATTACTTGATTCCTTTGAACTCCCACTCTGAGGCAGTTGACTGCCTCCATGTGATCCTGATCTATCCATCTAGTCGAAAAAAACATGCATTGACTCCCGTAGGCTTAGATCAAGGCACGAACAATTTTTAAGCTTTATCATCCTTTTTTTTATCAATTTTTTAATAAAAAATCACCTATTTTGTCAAGAATTTATCAAAAAAATTGTCATTTTATCAAGAAATCACCGAATTTTTGTCGAGATAAATCCTTGACAAAATTATTGAAGTTTCCATTAGGGATACTCCAACCTCGTCTTTCAAGGGGATACTCCAATCCTGCTTTTGCAAACCTTATTCAAATTTTGAAACTTACCAAAGTCATTATTTATGGGATACTCTAACCTCATCTTCCTAGGGGATACTCTAACCCTGTTCTTTTTCAAAAATTGTCAAAAAATAGTCAAAATTCATCAATTTAAATTTGTCAATCTCATTTTTCTCAAAATTGTCAACAAAAAAAATCAAATTTTCCCTCATATTTCCTTCAAACTTTTCAATATTCAAAATCATTTTTACACTTCAATTAGTCAATAATCCCAATGCGTCTCTAAAATTATCAACTCGGTTATTTCAAGATAATTGATGACAATAACGAGATACGTCCCGATCATCCATTCCCTCTTTCCTCTTTTGTGTGATTTATTTTATGCAATATTATTTCTTTTTCATCTTACTAACAGGTTTTCCCTTTTGTTTTTCACTTCGCATTCATATCTTCAAAACTGTTTTCAAAAAAATCATAAAGGCAATGTTTTATGTTAATATCTCTCTAGTGCTTGACACAAAATATTCGATTTAAAAAATATTATTAAACTCAAGGAGCATTTTTAATCCCAATCTCTATGTTCTTCATTTCTCCGAAGGGCATATAAGATTTAAATTTTCTTTAAAACATGAGTTTCCTATTTTATACAAAATTTATGCATTAAAAGGGGATTATATTAAATAATGACAAGTAAAAACTGAAGAAACAGAAACTAAGTTGGGATATGGCTAGAAAGGTACCAATTTCAGGCATAGTAGGGAGGTTTGAGCCTTGTCGTACATAACCAACTCCCAAACCCAACCTTCGAATCTTTAGACCACGTAGACCATGAAACCGAGGTCTCAAGTTTCGTAACTTGAAATATTGATTTTAATGGGCATCCGATCATGCCTAGCCTAAATGATTGGTGGCGACTCCAATTGTTGCCCACTTCATGTGGCCACCCAAGACTAGTTGGATGAGTGATTGCCGATGATCTTCTTTCAGGGTCAAGAGCCGGGAATCCATACTTTCTTACTACCATAACGTCGAAAATAAAAGAAAGAGTCCCTATCGACATGACCTTTCCCCATCAAGAAATACTATTAAGTCATACGCGTTTCCTTCACGAGAGACACGATGTCGACAGGTGTATTTTGAAAGTTGGTCAAAATTAAAGGCCTATTTGCAATTTTCCCAAAAAGTTTTCATGCATATTACAGGGCATTTTGCAATTTTCATGTGTTTTAGGGTCATTTTAGATTATTTTATATAATCTAAGTAGCAATTAGAATATCCTAGCATGTTAGGACTATTTAGATTAATTTTATATCATTCTAGGTCAATTTAGCATTTTCCATCCATATTAGGGCCATTTAGAGTATTCTACATAATGTAAGACCACCGTAGAAATTTCCATCATCTTAAGACTATATGGTTGTTTTCACTTCAATATATTGTCATTAAAGTTATTTTAATGAGTTCATGAGAATACCGAGTCTAGGGTCATGTGGGAGCTTTCATATTAGAATATGTCCATTAAGGATATTTAGGTAATGTTACACGAAAATCGAGTCTTTAAGGTAATGTGGAAACTTTCATGTCAAAACATGTCCATCAGGGGAGTTTAAGTAATTTTTCATGAGAAATTTATGTTTAGGGTCATGTGGGAACATGTGGTTCGTTACATGTCCATTAGGGTTATTTAGGTAATAGTATCTTAAAACCAAGTCTTTAGGACCATGTCAGAACTTCTATGTCGATACATGTTCATTGGGGCTATTTAGGTTATATTACATTAAAGCCGAATCTATATGGTCATGTCAAAAGTTTGATGTCAAATAGATATCGTTTAGATTTATTTAAATAATATCATGTTAAAAACCAAGCTTATCTTTTTATTATATATCTTTCAAAAATCTGAAGCAATATTCTCAAGTTAAAATAGTCTATAGATATTCTTCCAACATAGAAAAGTTATCTTATTAATTATTTTTAACAAAAGAATACCCTCTTTAAATAAGTAAATCTAAATTTTCAAATTTTCTCAAGAAACAAACGTTTCATATTTTTCTTAGTTTTCTAGAGGGATGCGAAAAATATTTTAATTTTCAAAATTAATTGAAACTAGATTTACTTTAAATTGAAATAATAATATTAATTTAAATAATTTCAAAGCACAAGAATTATAATTAATACCAAAAAGTTATAATCAATAATAATCTACATTTAAGGTAACACATAATAATAAGTACTGATTTATAGGCATCATGGAGAGGTCATGTCTCACTCTGCACAAAACTGACTCTCGAACCCCTTTCATATGAATCTCTGGTTTTTACACAAACTTCAGAGTTTATTTTCGAGGGTTTGGCAACCTTTAAAAGATAAACTTCGATAGGTGACCAATCTCACCTAGCAAAAAAAAATTGGTGGCAACTCCAAGTCTTTTGTTCATTTTGTAATGACCGTTTAGGGAAAAGTTGGATTTGTGATTCGATCCAACTTACCAAGTCCCATCCCAGTACAAAAAAAGAAATGTATTCGTCTAAGTCTAACTTATTGGATTTGTGTTCAGCATGTTACGCCATCATATATTTTGAGAAATTTCAATGTAAAATTATTTATATAAAGAATATTATATTTATATAAAGAATATTATATTTATATAAGATAAAAAATATATTTCTTATTGCTGTGTCCTTCCATGCCAATATCCTTATTATTTAAAAAAATTACCATGTTGTGTCGTATCATGTCATAACCATACCGCGTGTTTATGTTCATGCTTCATAGTTTTTTATTCTTCATTTTCTTTTTTTTTTCAATTATAGCCTTAGTGCTCTTAGTAAGAATAGCTCACAAGAAAAGAAATTCTTAGAGTTTGAAAGCACTATTCTTATTTTGGTTAAATTTAAGTTTTTAAATTTGCCTGTATTCTTTTCATTCACTAAAGCTAGATTTTGAAGAGATTTGGGGTGGTCAAAATGCAAGTGTTTAGATTAATTATGTAATGCAGTCTTTTTAGTTATCATAAAAAGAAAAAATATGGATTTTGATGCTTAATTAGGCATTCGACACTTGTTATTTTTCAGTTATTCTTTACAAGTTTCACACTTTTCTTTCTTGTTTAAACTACTAAATATAAATGTACTGTTATCCATTTTAATATGCCTAATATCCTTTGTAACTTAGTAAAAAACTGTTGTCATTCTTTTACCAGTTAATACAATTATTTACCTAGTTGGTACTTTCTTTCAATGCCAAAAATTCTCTTGTTCAAAAGTTAATGAAACATGTAAAGTATTAAGTCAGCTTTCTTCAGTGTGCCGAAACAAATATGGTTGGTTCATATTTTTTATAGTCAAAATATAGTTGTCATACTAATGTGTCAACTTATTTTCTATTTTTTCTAGTAAAAAATTATTAATTTTGGTTCTTTAGTTTGACTGGTTCATATTAAATTAAGGTAACCTATCTCTATTTTATCTTAGAGGATATAATACTATACTATAAAATCTTACAATATTAATAAATTATTTTAGTTAAGCCTAAAGAAGTCAGTTCCTTCTTCCAAATGTCAGTTCTGTAGTTTGCATTAAGCCTTAAAGGGTTTGTTCTCTATCATCAGAGGGTCTGTTTAACTAAATTCATTAAAGGTTGAATTATCTCAAGGCTTAGGAAGTCGGTTCTTTATTTGAAAATGTCAGTTTTTTGCTTTGAATTTAGCTCGAAGGGTTTGGTTCCTTCTTTGAAAAGGCAAGTTCTCTACCTTGCTTTAAGCCTCAAGGGTCAGTTTTTTATCTTGAGGAAGTCAGTTTAGTTGAATGCACCCAAGGTTGAATTTTTTCTTTAAGGCTCAAGGAGTCAGTTCCTTTCCTTAGTTATGTTTTATGTATATAGAGTTTTTACTATATATACATATTGTTATGCTATATGTACATATAATTAAAAGCCATATTAAAATTATACGAATGATAATTTTGCTATAAGAAATTCAAGTTAATTAATGTGTCTTAGAGCCAAACAGATTAGACTTAGAGGCATATAATCAAAAATGCAAACCCATCACTACACCGCAGTGATACAAGGTTTTTCTTTTATCTTAACGGCATGACTAACAATCATGAAACTACTAATTGGATGATGCCCATGGAACATATAAGGCCTTGCAAAAAAATTATAAAGAGTTATAATTATGGGATCTTTATGCATCAAAGTCACATTCCTAAAATTGCTCATAGTCATTTTATTTCTAAAACATGGCATTAGCGATACTCAAAGACTAGCACATCTTATGCCTTTTACCTTATGAAATAAGTAGCCAATCTTATAGGTTGAAGTATAAAGGATACTTGGAAAGACATGTAGGTGCTTTTTTTGTGGAAACAAGTTCACTTAAGATGGCTCGTGTGAGAACTCCATTTGTTATTATTCACTCAAGTGTCTATAAAAATATTCTCATGTGCTAGTTGTGTGAGTAATCTTCAAACTTGTGATACCAAGTCATCTTGTCTAGAGAGTGTCATACTTTAATTTCATTTGAATGGGTCCATGAAAAGTATGCCTATGGTCAAATGATTTTGGGTATGGCATGAACTACATAAAGATGGATGAAAGATCCAAAGAGGATTCACCACTTTTACTAACATTAGAGATATATTCTATCTATTCTAGGCTATGCTTAATAGGATAAAAGTCTTTAGCCAAAGCATGATGAATTTTAGAGAAATTATTTCTCTAAATTCATAATATTAACCATTACCTGTGGGAATTAATATGGATTGAAGCATGAATGACACTACACCAAACTAATACTCCATCTGAGTATTTGTTGAAAGGACCAAATTACAATGATAGGCTAGTCATTGAACGGTTTCTTTGATCTCACTTTAACTCTTCAACATTTGAGAGGTCACGATGGGTTGCTAGATTTTGCTTTTAATTTATGAACGTGATTGATGGTTTGACTACCAACTTGTTGGAAATCTAATGAGTCACACACAATTGGACAAATTAATTAGATTAAAATTGGGATTTAATTATTACTTAATTAAATAAAAGTTATATTTAATTATCACTTAATTAAATAAGAAGTATATTATGGAGAACTTAATTTAATTAGTTTAATTAAGATTGATTAAGACATAAATTAGATTTAAGAAATCCAATCTTGAATGTTTTAATGTTGCGAGAAAGATAAAATTGTCTTATCAAGATTATGTCTAATGGTAGACATGTCAATTAGGTTGTCTTAATCATGGCCAAATTTTGTTCTTTGTTAATTGAAATAATTATTTGATAATTATTCTTGGTAAATTAAATAATTATTTGATAATTATTTAATTCAATTCACATGAACTAAAATTGTTTAACTTAGTTAAAAAAATTAATTGAAATTAATTAATATTATTGCATGTAAATTTATGGTTGGCCAAAACCCTAGTTAGTTAATCTAATTGGCCTTGTTTTGAACAAAATTCAATTGGACATGGAAAAGGGTTTGGCATAAATGATTCAAAGCCTAATAATTGTTGGAGTAGGCCAAGATGCTAATTAGCTAGTAGCTTGGCCCAATCTTGGTTAGACTAAGTAAAAGAGTTTTACCTAGATTTTGGGAGTTTGATCTTGATCAAACAACCTCCATGTTGATACTATATTGTGGCGCCAACTATATGGGTGATGTTACCTAATTTTTACATAGTTAATTGCTGGAATGTTGATTTCCAAGATAACTGAGCAAAATTCTAAGTTTCGGCTAAGAAAAGAAACACTACTTGCTAATCTTTTTCTTGTTTTCCTCTGTTCCTTTTTTTTTTTTTGTAACCAAGAAACATTATTGATTTCTTTAAGGGTAAAAAATTAGTAAAGAACCTTTTGTTTAATATCTCAAGATCTTTTAGGCAACATTAAAAAAACCCTGGACCTTGAAAAAGTTGTTGTTGCTATCCGTGGATTAATGTTGAAGGCTTTATGCTTGAAATGCTCATGATCTTAGAAGACCATGAACATGATCTTTCTTAATGGATCTTTTTATAAGAATCTTTCCCTTAAAGTTACAAGTCTTTGAGGAGGTATGTTCTCTATTCTTGAAGATTACAGTTGCCGAAAATTTTATTATCATATGTAAACATGATTTAATGATTTTAAAGGCATTTGACTATTTATTTGAGATTTATCTATTATACAAACTTTAATGTAAATCTAGTTATGTTTTATTTAATAAATATGTATGATTCTTTATGTGTGAGATCGGATGTAGGAATAAGATTCCTTCCAATTCAATACTAGATAGGGAAACAACTAACTAATATATAATACAGCCAAGACTTTGCTTTCAAAATCGATCTATATTTCAAGGTTTTTGCAAATGCATAATTGTCAAAAGTTGTTACATATTACAAAGAGATTCCTTATCCATTTTAAGTGAAAATACACTATTTTCACATATCGTTGTAACTTTGATACTAACATCATTTAAGAGGATATGTTCTCTATGTATTTGTTTCCATCATCTTGACTAAACAATTTAAAGATTAAAAAACAAATACAATTAGTGTTCTTTGCACAAAATATCACTTGGATCAGTCGACTCGAAACATGGATTACTATGAAAATATGCTTAGAACTCGCTCTTTTTCTGTATTTCTTGAATCTAAAATCAATTGGGCAACGAGTTACAGGCGATACTTCTTTGCATCAAATAGTAAAAATTGTCCACATCTATTACAAAATTGCTAGACCTTTACAAAAATGTGTGTAACAATATGTAACTATACATATGGCAAAATTATCCCAAATATATAACAATATAAGCCCACTTATATGTACATAGAAGTATAACAGTATGCTCATAATAAACCATTATTATAATGGTAAGTAAACATAAGAAACATATGAAGATATTCGATAAATTGAAACAAATATACACATCTATGTAATATACTGTGTAAATTGATATTGGCTTCATATATTTCTTATCTCTTTATGTACTTTTGAAAGTAAACATTAACATTATATATATATCATAATAACGAAATATAAATATCATAATAACATTACATATATATATGACTATAACTGAATGTAAATCTAACTTTAAAAGTATGTATATATGACTATAACTAAATGTACATATAATTATAACTAAATCAACCCCTTCACAGAGAAAATTAACCTCTTTATTATAATATATATTCTTTTAAACAAGATGTACATTCCTTTAAGTTATATGTACATATCCTTGTAACAGTCTATCATATCATTATAAAACTATGTACATATTTATACAATAGTACGTAAATATGACTATAACATCATTTACATATTGTTAGCATAAGCCCTTGAACCAATCGAATTGAGACACAAGAAAAATAGTCAATTAACAGCATACATGGTACTAGTTAAAGTAACATAAGGTTTTCCTTCATATAAGTGGCATGATTGACTATCATGAAAGCATAATTGGATGAAGTTTATGAAACACAATGGTCTTGCAAAGATATGTAATAAGTTATAATGATGAGATCTTTATACATCAAAGCTATGTTTCTAAAAACATTCCTAGTCATCGTATTATCAAGACATGGCATTGACAATGCACAAAGACTAGTATATTTTAAGCCTTCATACATTTGAATAATGCAACTTTTTGATCTCATAAAATTAAGTATAAAGATACTTGGGGATAGCATATAGGTGCTTGTTTTATGGAAACAAATGGCCTAAATGAGAAATCCATATGGTATAAGTCATTTAAGTGTCTATGGAATATATTCTCATGTCCTAGTCATGTATAATAGTCCATAGACTTGAGATATCGGGTTATCTCATATGAGAAGTGTTATATTTAGAGATCATCACAAAAAAATCTACAACAGATGGTGCAAGATGTCTTGGGGCAGCTAGTAATCAGATTACAAAAATTTTATAAATAACACATGAATATGGCAGCTGAAACAAATCAAAGAAACTAATCCAAAGCTCACTAAACAAGATCAATTTACAAGATTTTGATTAATCTTTTAGATCAAGAAACCTAAAAAACTATTCAAGATTCAAAAATCTTGAAAAGTCTTTTAGCGATTCCATGACCCAATTACTAGAAAGATAGAGCTCGGTTCTTGTAAACCAAAGCTGTCCAAGCATCCAGCCTTTAACAATTATCCAAATAGGTGATCTAACAAATCTTTAATAAGGAAGAGACTTTGTTGCTAGAAGCCATGCTAGTAGCTTAGGTCTCAATAAACCTTCCTTGGCACAAGAAGATCTTGATTCAATAATCAAAGAAAACAAAAGAAAATAGTTTTCATCCATAACAAGCAAGATTGCGCCAACACTCCTTAAGGTTTCTAGAAAAAAATGCAATCCACTTAATTTTGATCTTATTGGTCGATTTTTTAGGCCTCCTTAAGGTGTATGGGATGGCATGCATGGGTTTATATAGTCTAAGGTTTAAAATTTTAATTTTTAAGAAATTATAATTTTGCCCTTAACCCATATGAATTTATTCAAATTGGGTTTAAATAACTAATACTTATATTAGACATATATGCCCAGTCTCAGTTTAATTTTAACTAATCAGCCTTATGTGTGTGACCCATTAGACCTCCATCATATTGGTAACAAATATAAAATAGCTCAACTAAGAATATTTTATATTTATAAACCAAGATTGGCATCTAATAATGCATCATGGCCACCCAACATGCAGGGAGTATGAATATATTTTTGACAAGCACTTCAATATTCATTATCTTAGTGTAATAAATATCCTTTCATCATGTATCTCGAAATTAGTAAGAGCATTGTCTAGTGTCTGCTCTTAGCTCACTCCCTATTACTATGCAACCCTTATGTATTACCTTTATAATCAATATTGCCTTGGCCAAGGACTTTGAATTAATACTAGGCAGTTACATGTGAGATACGTCTTATCATATCACTTGAGGTGATGATCCTCTTTAGACCATTTATTCACCTACCATATAATTCATGCCATACCCAAAACCATCTTACCATAAGCATCCATCTATTGTAGACCCGTTCGTGATGGAATAGAAGTATGGCACTCCTCATATAAGATAACCCGGTGTCATAAGTTTAAGGATCACTTACACTACTAACATATGAGAGTATTTCCATAAGCACTTGAGTAAAATACCAAATGGAACTCTTATAGCCGATCATGTTCAGTGAACTTGTTACCATAACAAGTACCCATATTATGTTCCCAAGTATCTCTATACTTTAACTCATGAGATCAGTTACGTGCATCAAATGCATGGAGGCTTACATATGCCAGTCTTTATACATTGTCAATGTCTTGTCTTGACAATATGATGATTAGAAATGTTTTTAGAAACATGGCCTTAATACATAGGGATCTCATAATTATAACTTTTTATAATTCCCTTGCAAAGCCTATGTGTTTCATGGGCTTTCTCTACATAAGTTGTTTATAACAATTATATAACAACACCTCATGGATAAAAAATTACCTTTATACTAAATATAATGCTTGATTACATGAAATCAGTAAATGCTAAAGCCTTATAAGTCATAATGATTGGTTTACAGGGTTTACACTAACAGATGGATGCTTATGGCAATGTGGCTTTGGGTATAGCATAAATTATATGGATATGGTTGATGAAAAGGATTCACTACTCCTAGTGACATTGAAGACATATCTCACATCGTAACTTTACTTATTTGGATTAAAGTCTCTGGCCAGAGCATAGTAGATTATGAAGAATTGTTCCTTATAGATTTATGATCATTTAACAATAAGTTGTAAGATTTAACATGGATTAAAACATTAGTAGACACTAAGTTGTACTCATGCTTTATGGGATATATGGTGAAAAGACCATACTACATTTTTTTAACATTTGAATGGTCATAATAGGTTGCTAGATCTTACTCTTGATTTATAGATAAAATTATTATCTTCATTACCAATATGTTGGGAACTAAGTGGGTCACACACAATAAGATGGAATTGTTGGATTAAATCTGGGATTCAATTAACTACAACTTAATTAAATAAAAGGTAATTTGGATAGAGGGCTTCATTGAATAGTTCAATTAAGTTTATTTTAAGACAAAATTAGATTTATTAAGTATAGATTTTGTTGTTTAAGTAAGACATGGTAAATAAGATTGTCTTATTAAAAAAAATGTCTAAATTAGGACATACTATGTTAAGGTGGATAAACTTTGTCCTAGTTGAAAGATTAAGGATTCGATTGTCAATTAAAATTTTCCATCTCATTTCTTGGTCTATTATCCCTTAGAATATTCTTGTAATGTTAATTATTTGCTAATTGATATTAAACAAAATGAAAATTAAGTTAAGATAGTTTTAACTAATTAAAGATTTTATAAAGATAAAATCTATAGGGATGTCTATACTAGCTCATATTATTTCCAGCTTATTTATCTAGTTTTATAATTATTAGATAATTATATTTATAGGATGAATATTATTTCTTAAAATAAATATGAAGTTTAAATTATAGAATTAAACTCACGGAAACACAAATTTGCCTATTATTCCCTTATTGTGCCAATAGCTTGGTCTAGTAGACCCTGTATGTTTGGGCCAAATTCCATGGCCCAATTTAGATGGGAAATTCGACCAAGGTAAGGAGGAAATGTTGATCAATTAATTTACTATGGAAAAGTTTCACTTGTTTTGGGCATTTTAATTAGGTTAAAACTTTTCCATCCTAAATCCTACTAGGAGTTAGATTGATCTAGTATATAAAGATATGGTGGGCTAGAAAAATCATATATGAGAATTTTTAACCTAATCTTTAAGAGAATAATTAAAGCATCTAATGAAAGAATTTCTTTTAGCTTGAGAAAAAGTATTTCATTGATTTTCTTTATCTTCTGAGCCTCCATAAACTATTGTGCCACCTTTTTCAAGGATCCTAAGCTACTGTGCCACCTCTATCCTTGATATATTCTTGGTTCTTGTTTGATCAAAAAAAGATATTTATCTTTTAATTGAAGTTTAACAAGCCTTTTAGCTAGCGCTACAAAATAACCTGGCCTCAAGAAGGTTTTAACAGCCTTCTACGTGGATAACTGTTAAACGCATGACATTTGTGCTGCCTGTGATCTTAGATATCCTCTCAAGAAGCTTAAGCTGCCACCTTTGAGGATCTTCATGATTGGTTCTTGTTTCAGATTTCGACACCTGAAATCAAGATAGTCTCTAAACAGATGGGTGCTTTAATCTTATTGAAATATTTTAAAGTTTACTGCATGCAAGTCCCTCCCTAAAGATATTTAGGGAAGTTTGGCCATTTTTGTGTTTTTATCTTTCGCTGTTCTTTTCTTCTTATTTTATTGATTTTTGAAATCCAATATATGTATGAGGCTGAACTTTATCAAGATTTGCATCCCTTCACATATGAATATAATAATATGTACATATGACTATAACAATGTGTACATGTTACTATAACAATATGTATATATCTATATAATGGTACATAAATATATGAATAATAATATCAAATCCTTTTATTGGTCCTTTTTCATAAGGATCAATAATTTTTTATAGAAGATGGATCTTTTTACTTATTGAAGTAGGCATTTAAGCATGGATCACTGAATCATGGAAATATAATTCTACACAAATACTTTTCCAACATACTTTGATAATATATGAACAATTAATCTTTAAACAACCATAAAAATCCATTACAACTATAAAAGCTCAAGTTCTATTACTGCAATAAATTGAGTTTAAAGATATATTTAAAAAACTATAAACATTAAATATCAAGGTCAATTACAACTTTAATGTAACAAATGCTTTAAGAAAATAAACCCACTTATATGTACATATAGTTATGCTTATGTACATTCTTCCAAAATATATGTACTTTTTTATATAATGACAATTTCTACCTAAACTTTAATGATTTAGGCTCTTATCTATTCTTTCTTTTTATAATTAATGACCAATGAAGTAAAAGTATAATAACTCATACAAAATGAATAAGATAGTAAATTATAATGCTTTTCCTATGATTCTAGAACTTAAGGAATTATAATTCCAGTTTGTTTGTCCTTTTTTTCCTATATTAAAGAAAACAATAATATATATTAGTTCAAAAAGTTTGTGTTCTTAATAACAATTTTGATTGTCAAGAAACCAACCTCAAATTATTCTACAACGAATTTAAAATATTACGATATACAAATAATATTACAACTCCTGACCTCAAATAGTTTAGCATTCAAACATTCCTTTAGTTGATGAGAGAAAGTCGACGTTATAATTCAGAACATCAAGAAATAGAATTCTAGTTTGTTTGTCCTTTTTTTCCTATGATTAAAGAAAAAAATAAAAGATATTAGTTCAAAAAGTTTGTGTTCCTAAAAACAATTTTGATTGTCAAGCACCCAAAATTAAATTATTCTACAACTAATTTAAAATATTACAATATTACATATTACAATATTTGCAAAGAGAAAGTCGATGTTGGCGAGAGAAGCGAAACCTAACAACTTTTGAATATTCATTATTGGTTGAGAAAGGAAAAACTAAGAGTAATGAAACAGAGAGGAATGATGGAAAGAAATGAAAGAAGAATAGAATCAAAGTTTATGGATGATTTTGTCTTTATAATTTTCTTTTTCATAATTTTTTCTTCTTTTGATTTCCTTTTTTCAAGTTATTTTTGTTGGCTTTTTTATACAAATAATATATATATTTTTTATTTACGAAAATAGGTTAAAATCAAATTATTTACCAAAATAGGCCAATTTTTCAATTTAATTAAGAAATCACCATTTGAAATGGTGATTTCATAATTTAGTTGAGAAATCGTCGAATCAGATGGTGATTTCTCAACTTATTTTGAGAAATCGCCAAATCAAGTGACGATTTCTCAATTAAATTGAAACAAT
>JBBYHK010183729.1:0-15698 GCA_038382065.1 Adansonia grandidieri | reverse complement strand
AATCAGTCATCGATCAAATCAAAATCACTTTTCGCTTTCTACGCTCTTTTCCAAAATAATAATAATAATAATAATAACCTTTTAATCCTTTCCATTCCCTTATTATCGAATTATCAAACAGGCTTACCAAGAACAGAAAAAAAGAAAAATGCTTCACAGGAGCTTCAAGCCAGCCAAATGGTAAATTTTTTTGCTTAATTTTATTTCCATAACTGTTTTATTGGTTGAATTTTGGGTGGTTCTCGGATCCAAGAGGAAGTTATCGTTTGACTTAAAAAAAAAAAATTTTTTGATTGGTTTTGTTTTGCTTTTTTTTTTTCTTTTTTTCCTTTTGAATTTTGATTTGATGCAGCAAGATAGCTTTGAAGCTGGCGATACCACGAATAAAGCTAATGAAGAACAAGAGAGAAGCTCACTTTAAGCAGTTAAAGAGGGAATTGGCTCAATTACTGGAGTCAGGGCAGGATCAGACGGCTAGAATTCGGGTATTGACTTTTGATCACAGTCTCATAATCATTTGTAATTGTTCTGTACTAATTTTGGTTTTTTTTTTTTCTCCCAGGTGGAGCATGTGGTTAGGGAAGAAAAGACTGTAGCAGCTTATAATCTTCTGGAAATATACTGTGAACTTATCGTGGCACGTATGCCGATCATTGAGTCTCAAAAGTGGGTAAAAGTACTTTCTTTAGTATTTCATATTTCAATTTTGTTCGTCATTTACTTGAGATTTATGTTGAATTAGGGGAACTTTTATCAAGGCACGTATGCCGATCATTGAGTCTCAAAAGTGGGTAAAAGTACTTTCTTTAGTATTTCATATTTCAATTTTGTTCGTCATTTACTTGAGATTTATGTTGAATTAGGGGAACTTTTATCAAGTTTGCAAATGTTTGAACAAATATAGGAGAGTAGTCCGTTATTGTTGAAGTAATTAGACTTGGTCTTTAAAACTCTTAAGTTCCATTAATCCCCGTGGAAAGTAACATCCGATCCAACTGTCCAAAACTATGATTTCAACTAAGTAGGTTGATACCTTGTGCTGGAATTTGGGGCACCTGTCTGTTTTTCACTGGTTTTGAATAGCTCAATTTGCATGCTTAAAATGCACAGACGGAAACATGCATGCATGGATAAATGTTTTGTTTAAGCTAGATTAAATTTTGTGGATTTTATTGCTTTTAATAACTTTTGGTTGTGTTTTACTAACCTGAATTATTCAGAAACTGCCCCGTCGACTTGAAGGAAGCAATTTCAAGTGTCATATTTGCATCTGCAAGGTGTGAGGAGATACCGGAACTCAAGAATGTCTCCAAACATTTTACAGCAAAATATGGAAAAGAATTTACTTCTGCCGCACTTGAACTGCGTCCTAATTGTGGTGTTGGTCGTATGGTGAGTTCGTATGGAACATCTAATCATACATTGAAATGTAACTGAAGTTTGATAATAGTATTATTGACTCCATCCATTGTTTCCTTCAGTTGGTGGAGAAATTATCTGCCAAAGCACCTGATGGTCCAACCAAACTCAAAATTTTGACTGCTATTGCTGAGGAACACAACATCAAGTGGGATCCTGAATCATTTGGAGCAAAAGAGTCAAAGATTTATGAGGACTTCCTGGTAAGACTACTATAGTGCAAAATAGGTTATTTTTGTTTGATGCGCCAACATTTAATTATGCCGAGGATCCATCTTAGAGAAATGTTCCATTATGAAGTGATTCTTTGTTGTTATTTCTTTGTCAGAGATTGAACGGTTTGCTGGACAACTTATGTTCTTACCCTATGAATTTGCTTCTGCAGAATGGGCCAAATACTTTTACAGAGGCCACCAAAATTTCTGCAGATCCTCCTAATATTCAAACTCCACTCAGTCATTATGAGCAGAGACCTCCTAACGTTCAAGTTCCTGATTATGGTGAAGGGCCTCCTATTTTTCAAGATAAAAAACACATTGAGAAAAATGATGTACCAACAAGCTTCTATGAGCACAGCTCAAGATCATATCCTGACTCTAAGAATTTTGATTATTCAAATACTAGTGCCAATAATTCAATGTCCTCTGGAACTTATCCTCCAAATTCTAAACCTCATGGTATGTTTAATTATTAGATTCAAACATGCTGTTTGATCAATACTTTGGTTTTCTTTTTACTTAGCTTACTCTTTGTCTGTTACTTATTAGTATATATTTGGGTGCTGTTTTTGCAGGAACTGAAAATCAAGGGTTTACAAATTCATATTCTGGAAATGAAAGTGCATTTTTTTCATCAAGGCAACATTGGAATATGGAATTCAAGGATGCTACTGCTGCTGCTCAGGCGGCTGCAGAATCTGCAGAGCGAGCGAGTATGGCTGCCCGAGCTGCTGCTGAACTTTCAAGCCGTCAAAGTATCTCCCAGCAGTATTCAATGGAGTCAAACATGTTGTTTCCTCATCGTATGAGGGATGAGGAACCACAAGAGTATACTGGCTTATCATCTCAATGTGAGCGTTTAGACAGAGATCCAGTTAATATTTCCCTTCAAGGAAGGAATTCCAGGAATTACCAACAAATTGACAGCAACGAATCGCATGCCCGAGCTGGAGGCACTGAAGATGTTTATAGTAACACTGTGAGGAGCGGTGATAAATCTAATTACGGTTCCTTTAAGTCGACTGCATCTTCCTTCAATGAAAAATCATCAGTGAATAACCAAATGACGGCTGCATATTCTCAAAACTCATTTGAAGGCAGTCAGGTGGAGCATTTTTCTGAAGTGAGTATGAAGAGAAACTCAGGCGAAAATGAGATGCAATTTGTGAATGACCCGCATGATACTAAGAAACCTCAGAATGTTGATCATCATAAAGTCAGGGTCATGGAACAATCAAGCTATTCTTCTTCTCGTTCTAAATCAAGCACTTTTACCGATGATCATGATGTTGTCTCTAATTTAAATTGGCAGAAGTCAGAAAATGTTAAGAGAAACTCAGGTGAAAACAGGATGCCATTTGTGAATGAATTGCATGGTGCAAAGAATTCTGATTTTGCTGATTATCAGGAAGGAAGGATCAGGAAGCAATCAAGTCATTCTTCATCTCATTCCCGATCAAGCACTTCTACTGATGATCATGATGTTGTATCAAATTTAAACTGTCAGAAGTCAGGGAATAATTCTGGTGCGGATTCGTTTCTTCTCAATGATAAAGGAAGCCTTCAAAGAAGCACAAAAGAAACAACATATTCTTATAACAATGCCTCTGCAGTTTTTGATGATTATGGATTAGATAATGAAGAAGATAATTTTGATTTGGAGGAAGACACGATACATGAATACAGTCTGAACTTTTCATCTCCTGGTCAAAGATCAAGTACTCATCCATTTACAAGAAAAAATTCTTGGAGCATTGAGCAGAATATTGAGTCACCTGGAAAGTCCATTTCACAATCACATATCTTCTCAGAGCAGCGGTCTACACCTGTCTTCTTTGAAAGTTCAACTAGCTCTGCTGTTCCTTCACATGGAGATGACTTGCCGGCAACTTTTGATGATTATGGCCCTAGTTCAGAAGGTGAAGAGGAGGTAGAAAAATCTAAGTTTGTTAGAAGCAGTAATCCTGGTATAGGTAATAATGAAAAGAATATGGATTCCCACCAAGCTGAAAACAGTATTTTCAATCCACAGTTGGTTGAAGGCATGGAAGATATTGAACATTCTAATGATTCTAGTCGGGAAGTAAGTAAGGAATTGAACTTTGGAAACTTGACAGGTGGCCTCCGAAATAAGGGTTATAGGCATCCACCATATTCAAATTTTCCAAGAGGCAATGCTTTATCCTCTGTAGGGGCAGTCGATGATACATCTACTAGAATTAAGCAATCGTTCCCTCCTGCAGCAGTGGAGGCTTCATTTAGTTCTGTATCTCATAATCAAGAGCAATACAGTAGGAAAGGGAGTCATGAAGTGAATAGAGAACTCAGCATGAGAGCATCGCTTACTCATGTTGGTTCTAGCGATGATGACTCTGAGGAGGAACGACCAAAGCAGACTTTTAGTAGCACTCAAGACCAATACAGCAAAACACCAAGCTTTGAAGAAAATAGAAGATCAAGCTTAAGGGTCGCTGTCCCATATTTTGTTTCAGGAAATAGTGATTCTGAAGAAGACCTTCCTAAAACAAGTTTAAAGGCAAAGGCTCGTTCAAACACTGGTTTTTCTCAAAGGACAAAAGCCTCTCCTTCAAATTCACAGAGAAGTTCCAATCTAAAAGCCGCAGTTTCCTCTGAGCCAACAGTATTTTCTGACTATGGTGGGGAGAAGAATTCGTTCTCAAGGAGTTCAAGTGCTGATGCATCTCTACCAAAGATTCAGCCTCAGAAAAAGAACTCAGATCACAGAGAAAGTTTTCAACATCCTTGGTTGGCATCACAAGCAACTTCAAGGCTGGTTTCGGAGACCAAAAGGTCTTCATTTGATAGAACTTTGAAGTCATCAGAAAAGGAACGGCCATTTACTTCTGTCCCAAAAATTTTATCATCAGCTACTGCCAAAAGTTTGACGGCTCAAACTTCAATTGGAGAGGGGTCATCTAAAGTGAATGCTAGTCATGTTCATCCAAAGCTTCCTGATATTGATAGCTTGACTGCACACTTAAATTCTCTCAGACAAAATCGCCAATGAATATCGGTTCTTTCCGAATTCTGATAGAATGTGTTGTATTTTATTGTTTCTATTTGCAATGTGCATGTTTATACAGGTCCTTTTTGAGGTTATAGGGATGTACAATATAACCTGTCCAACTAGAGTCAAAACATTATTTGTTTATTGATTTGCTTTCATAAGCTTCTTTGATTTGGAATTTGCTGTAATCCGATAAAACTGTTCTTTTGTGATTGGAGAATGAAGAGTAGAATAAGTTTCTCAGGCTGTCTTTTATGGTTCAGTCTTGTGGTTTTGGCTTATAATTGCATGCAATGCAGTCATCCATCTTTTTTTTTCTTTTGTGTGTGTGTGTGTGTGTGTGTGTGGATGTGAATATGTGAAGAGAGTAATATTAGCCATTCAGCGTGATATCTAAGATCATCTGCAAGCACTCTAAGCTAACTTTCCATCAGTTCAAAAGCTATGCATGATTGAATATTCTGTTGTTGGGCTAGAAACTACCAAGGTATTATTGCCCTTCTTTTCTCTTTCACTATTCTTGTTACAAATTTGAGGTTCGATTCTTGCACCGTTCTAACATTTCATTTTTATGAGCCATATGAATTCCCGACAACTTTAATAGCACAATAACTGCACTGTATCCTTGTTTCTCGAGCACGTTGTAGCAAAGGGTTGTTGCGGAGTCTTGACTTCTATGAATGAGGTATTTTATTTCTGAAGCACGTTGGAACAAGAGTTTGATGAAGAAGAAGAAAGTTCACCACCAAACCAAGTAACCCGGCATCATCCTGCCTTCCAGTCCAACAAAAGGAAAGGGGAAAAGGAGGAAATACTATTAAACCAAGCTTTGCTGATGCATGGTGGTTATTTTATAAGTAGTGTATAATTTATGTTTTTCTTTCAGGAATAGTTCTGCAGGCTGTATTATTTTTTTTTTCCCCCGCAAAGCATAATTCCATTGATTAAAAATGTAGATATCCTATGTTTTGCGGAATATGATGCAGATGTACTTTGGCTAAGCTTGTGGTTTATTTCATTTCGGTGAGGTTAATTGCTAGCCTGCTACATCGTGTTTTCTGTTGCACTGATAAATTATGTAATCTATACTCTTCATTTTTCTTAAATTATTCATGTGAAGAATATGATTATTATAAAAACTTTAATAGAATTAAGTATACCTACACGAATGCGAGAAACATGACTGATAAATGGTCATTCAACTAGACGAGAAATAGAGAAATCGAAGGTTTCTTTTCTTGTTGGAAAAGAACATCATTGATGATTCGTGCAGTTTTCCAGTGATATTGGTTTTTAATTTGAAAGTAAACCAATTTTTACGTAAATTTTGTTTTCCGCATTGGTCCCAAGCTCCAAGCCAAAGGTCCGGGAAAAATAAAGGTGGGATTTTGTCTGTGAGAGCTAAATTTTCAATTAGGGGGCGCTCCGAGAATCGAACTCGGGACCTCTCGCACCCAAAGCGAGAATCATACCACTAGACCAAGCGCCCTTGGCCGATTGTTAGCCATTTCTTTTACTCAATCGTAAAAACTTGGAAATTGATTAGTGTTTTTTGATTGCGAATTTAAGATCAGAACCTACGGTACCACTGACAACAGTTAGGTTAGGCAACCTTAAAAGAACCCTCTTTGCCGCGTGCCTCTCTTGCGGTGAGTTCTCCTCTGTATCATTCGACTGATTCAATTCCTTGTTTCCCAAACTTAGATTTCAGTTTCCGTTTCCTTTTCCGACGATTTTAAATTTGTTTCCCCGTGTTCCCCATTGTAGTTTCTCTACGATCTGACCTCTATCCATTGTTCTCAGGTAAGCAAAATGGCGACGGTTCCAGGGCAGTTGATTTGGGAGATCTTGAAGAAAAACAACTGTTTCTTGGTGAAGCAGTTTGGCAGAGGCACCGCCGGCGTTCAGTTCAGCAAGGAGAGCAACAATCTCTACAATCTTAACTCTTACAAGCACTCTGGTAACCCCATCCTTCACCAATTTTTTTAACTTGTATTCATGGAATCCCGAAGTAAAACCATAAAAACAAAAAAAGGGTCTTAATTGGTTTCTTTATTTTTCATTTTTTTTTTTGGAATTGTTGCAGGTCTAGCAAACAAGAAGACTGTAACTATTCAGTCTGGAGGTAAGGATCAGTCGGTGTTGCTTGCCACCTCAAAGACTAAGAAGCAGAACAAACCTGCAAGTTTGCTTCATAAGTCTGTTATGAGGAAGGAGTTTCCTAGGATGGCTAAGGCTGTTGTCAATCAGGTACCTTACGAGATTGTTTTACCCGATACGAACATATTTGTAGTTTTGCTTGTATTTGTACTATTTAGTAAAATTACAGTGATTAGTCTCATGTTTGAATAATGCTCTTTGCTAGTATGCTAATCGTCCGTTTTAACGATATGTTGGTTTTGTAATTTTTTGCTGGAAAGTTTGTTACTAGTTAAACTTTTTATCTTTGAATAATTGCTGGCAACCATCCATTGACACGGTTTTATCTTAGAAGCGTTGATGAACTGCTAGCATGTAAGAAGACCCATCTTATAATGGGTTCTTCAGTGAAATGTACGTGTTACGCTTGGCTTCTGAGCTCTCATCCTCGACGAAGACCGATGTTATGGTGGGTTCTTCTGTGAAATATACTTGTTTCATGTTACGCTCGGCTTCTTTGCCTCCATCCTTGACCATGGAACATTGCACTTTTTCATTGTCTATTCTCTTGTTTGATCGGCTTTTAATGCGAACGATAACTATTTGTATCATGAAGTTGCCTTCCTTGTGGAATGTCTTTCATTAGTCTTGTGTTGGCTGCAAATACTTCTCATTGCTCAATTTGAGTAAATTCCTGTTTTTATTCATTAGTGCTCTAGTTCTAATGTCAATAATAGACTTTGAATTTGAGTCATGGAGTTGTGTTCACCAAACCCTGTAAAGAAAGGCTAATATACCTTTTAATTTTCTGTGTATCTGTGAAATCTCCATGGATGAAAGTTATGGAATAAAATATGAGCCCTTCACTCACTGCTGCTTTTTGATGGTTTTGATTTTCTGTGAATCTGTGAAATCTTCATGGATGAAAAGTTATGGAATATAATATGAGCCCTTCACTCACTGCTGCTTTTTGATGGTTTCAGGTTGCGGATAATTATTACCGACCAGATTTGAAAAGGGCAGCCCTTGCAAGACTTAGTGCTGTTCATAGGAGCCTTAAGGTAGCCAAATCTGGAGTCAAGAAGAGGAACAGGCAGGCTCTTAAGATCTGCAGTAGGAAGTGAAAGATGTTTACGAAAAGTATGATAGCCAGTATTGGTGTTTGGTTATCTTTGGTTCCAAAATTTTCACTTGATGTTTAAGCTTTTGATGTATTGGAAGAATTGTCACCTTATTTTTGAGTTTAGTTCTGACCATGCATTTTGGAAAATTTCATTTACATTATATTAGTTTTTGTTTTTTCATTCATTGAATTGATTGATAAAAAAATAAATCGATTCATGGTCAAATCTTAAGCAACAAGAAAGCTGAAAGTCAATAAATGCAAGCGGATGGAAAAGTATTATACCAAAGCATGAACTATGCTTCATTTGGATCTTTAAAATAAAATGATTATCTTGGTACATATCTAATCAAGGTAATTGGGATGCCTGTATTCTTTCCCCTCCTCTTGGACCTTTTTTACGACGACATTAGACATAAGAAATTGTGAACAGGCTGACAGCTGATATTTTAAATTCCTTGGCGTTTTCGTTTGCACGAAAGAGTCTTGTCATTTACGCGTATTTCGCGTTTGACTTACTAAGCAGGTTTCTTCCGCGCAATGCAATGGAAAGAACAATGGGGGTTTGGCCATTGACTTCTAAAAGACCAATCTCCACCCTTTTTTATATTTTTTTTATCAAAAGCAACGGTCACCCCCATGTTTATATAGCTATATGGAAGGAAAGAAAACGTGTCTTCAAATTGTGTGTCCTGGTTTCACTCGAGAAAGAAACAAGAACTGGGAATCGCTTCCAGCAGAGAAATCATCATCCTTCGCAAATATGCAAAGTTTCAGGTGTCTGAAGCCGCTAAACGTGTCTTTGGAACAAGAGGTTGATCAACAGCCCTTTGGAGTTGACCATGGAAGGCTTGATAATGGTCTATCTTATTATGTCCGCTGCAATTCTAAGCCTAGAATGAGAGCTGCTTTAGCTCTAGCTGTCAAAGTTGGGTTAGTGTACTCTTTTTTGTTTTTAGTTTTTCCTTTTTCAGGGGTCTCAGCTTCTTTGAATTTGTGCCCGTGTGATCAATTTTGGCGTTGTTGGAAACTTGTGGCTATAACTTGACTGCATTGAAGGATTCTTGTATCCCTTATTTCCTGCTTAATACAGGAAATATAATCGTTGGAAGCCTAGCATTACCCAAAGCCTTTTTCCATTAGTAGAAAATCCTTGCTACTTCCCAGATATAGTCCCCTTTTTTTGGTACTTGAGACTGCCAGATATTGAATCTGATCACTAGAATTAAGAGTTATGTCAACTTACCAGTTAGCTAAAAATAGACTAGAGATCTTGTAGTTTTGATTAGATGCACAGAACTATAGATCTTCGTGGCTCAGGAGCTATTTGTTAAGTTAGTTTTTCTAGCCTTGAAATTTTCTTAGGTGGGATCCAATCAATAGTTTCATTTAGGTAAGTATTTGGTTCTCAGGTCTCTAAAATTCTGTTATCAAATTGTTTGTGATTATTTTTATTTCATTGTTATAATTATGCTACAGTTAGACTCAAGACCACCCAATTTTCCAGATATAAAGTGCAAAGAATCTGATTTATTATGTTCATGGCAGCTCGGTTGTGGAAGAGGATGATGAACGTGGAGTGGCTCACATAGTTGAGCATCTAGCCTTCTCTGCCACAAAGAAATACACAAATCACAACATTGTTAAATTCCTGGAAAGCATAGGAGCAGAATTTGGTCCTTGTCATAATGCACTAACATATTTCGATGAGACTGTATATGAAATGCTTGTCCCTATTGACAAGCCTGAATTGTTATCGGAAGCCATTTCAGTCCTGGCAGAATTTAGTTCCGAGGTATCTACTAATCTATACTTTGAGAAATTTTTCATGATGTCTTTCTTGTTTTGGTATATAATTATTCAGTGACGTGCAGATTCGACTCTCGAAAGATGATTTGGAGAAAGAAAGGGGGGCAGTGATGGAAGAGTATCGAGGCAGTCGGAATGCCAGTGGGAGAATAGAAGATGCACATTGGGCCTTGATGATGGAAGGTTCAAAGGTACTGCCTTACCCTTTAAAATCATTTGCTTAACTCTTTTTGCTTATCCTTGAAGATCTGGGAGGCCTGAATTTCAGCAAATAATGGCTTTTTATTTGGTTCATCACTAGTCAATCCGAAGTTTAGGAATTGTATTTTTAGTCTTGCTTTTACAACTTTGATCAACTGCAGTATGCTGAACGTCTACCAATTGGATTGGAAAAAGTAATACAAACAGTTTCTTCTGAAACTCTGAAGCAATTTTATCAGAAGTGGTACCATCTGCGAAATATGGCAGTGATAGCTGTTGGAGATTTTCCTGAAACAAAGGTTTGCCCTTGGTCAATCTGCAAATTCTCCAAGAGTTTATAACTGTTCCAAATTTTTACAGTTTAACAATCTCTATCTGTCTGACTCCAGATTGTTGTTGAGTTGATAAGGACTCATTTTGGGCATAAAACTTCAAAACCTGACCTTCAACCCATACCACACTTTCCAGTTCCATCTCACGAGGAGCCACGGTTTTCATATTTTGTGGAACCTGAAGCTTCTGGGGTTAGTAAAATTTTAATAATGGAACTTATTTCTGCATATTCATACAGCGGTTAGAACATAACTGGCAAAAATGTATAGTTTGATGTGGATGTTAACAAGCTTAATCAGTTTTTCTTTTGGATTTCCTTGGAAAGTCTTCAGTGATCATAAGCTATAAGATGAAAGCAGCCCAACTAAAGACCATAAAGGACTACAGGGATATGCTTGTGGAATCCATGTTTGAGAAAGCTTTAAACCAGAGATTCTTTAAGATTTCTAAGAGAAAGGATCCACCCTATTTCTCATGTTCAGCCGCTACAGTTGATCTTGTTCGCAAATCTAAGGCTTATATGATGGCTTCATATTGTAAAGAAAAGGGGACATTAGAGGCCTTGGAATCAATGCTTACAGAGGTGCGACTTGAATCTTTTCTGTTTAGATGTGCTCTTTTTACATTGCTTTTTTTTTTTTTTTCTTTTACTAATGTATTCTGTTATAGGTTGCAAGAGTACGACTTCATGGGTTTTCCGAACGTGAAATATCAGTTGTTCGTGCATTGTTGCTGTCAAGTATCGAATCTGCATACTTGGAACGCGATCAAATGGAATCAACCAGCTTGAGAAATGAATATGTACAGGTATAGTATTATTTCCTCAAATTTAAGTTGCATTTACACAATCCAGGAAAATATTCTTGTCATTTTTTTTTTTGGTTTTGCAGCACTTCATTCATTATAAACCTGTTATAGGGATTGAGCATGAAGCTCAGCTCCATAAAACTATTCTGCCGTGTGAGTGAAATACTTGGATCATTTTTACTCTTCATTTGTATATACATTTAAAAAAAAAAAAAAAAAACTTGAGTCCCAAATTATTGTTGTTTCATTCATGATTTCATCTGCGCAGATATATCAGCATCAGAGGTTTCCAAGTATGCAGAAAAATTATGGACCTCATCTAGCTTCGTCATTAAGATAGTTGAACCTCGAGCTTCTGCTAAGATCAATGACCTGAAAAGTGTTGTCATGAAGATCAATAAGCATGAGAAGGAAAGGAGCATTACTACTTGGGAATATGAAGATGTACCAGAAGAAATTGTCAATTCAAAGCCAAATGCAGGGTAAAGTTGGGTCTTTATACTGATTTGATCCACTATCCCATGTCTTTAAAGAAGTTACAGCTTGAAAAATTATTGAGTTATTCCTTTTGTTATTCAACGTGATATAATGATTATGTGAACTTTAAACCCTATATAAATAATTTACATCAGGAACATTGTACAGCAGCTAGAGTACTCAAATTTTGGAGCTACGGAATTGATTCTATCAAATGGAATGCGAGTTTGCTATAAGTGTACTGACTTCTCTGATGATGAGGTACAATTCCTTTAGGCCTTCCTATCAGTTGAAATCCCACTTTGTCGCTGAGAATATAGTCAGTATGAATCATAATTCTATTTAATTTGCCCCATAAAAGTTTTTACCTGTTGTTTGCTTTTAAGCCATTACCTCGGTTGAGCACTGGTTCATGTGAAGCACGTGATTCTTATGTAGTTGTGTGTTCCAAGTACAGGTTCTATTTTCAGGGTTCTCCTATGGAGGTGTATCTGAACTCCCAGAAAAGAAATACTTTTCATCTTTGTTGGGATCAAAAATTGCAGAAGAAGTCGGTATGTTTGGTCATAGACCATCAGTGTTAACAGATATGCTGGCTGGTAAGAGAGTTGATGTTGGTGTAGATGTTGGGATGTACATGAGAACTTTTCATGGTTACTGTTCACCCTTGTACTTGGAAATTGCCTTGCAGGTTTGTTCAACTGGATTTTAAACGTAATACATTTGCATTTTAGCATCCTTCTAAGTGATAAATTTTCACTGTAATTTTAGTTTTATTTGCGCAGCTTTGATGATACTAGCCTTCTGCTTTCATCTTTTAAAACATGCTTAATTGCTTGAGAGCATGCCAGTGTACCTCCATATGACATCTTCTAATACTCCTTTTCTGGCAGCTTGTTTATCAACTATTTACGACAGATGTAACACCAGTCGGAGAAGTTGTCAAAAGAGTGATGCAAGTAGAAAAAGAAATGATTCTTGCTCAAGAAAGAGATCCTTTAACTGCATTTACAAACCGAGTGACTGAGATCAATTATGGAAAGTCTTACTTTTTCAGGGTATGCACTATCACTTGTTTTTATATACGACAGAACGATTTCAGATGTGCATGTCTCCTTGTAATTTGAATTTGATTTTGGTTTGCAGCCCATAAGAATCAGCGACCTTAGGAAAGTTGATCCATCAAAAGCATGTGAATATTTCAACAGCTGCTTCAAGGATCCATCAACTTTTACTATTGTGATTGTTGGGAATATTGATCCCACAGTTGCACTTCCTTTAATACTGCAATATTTGGTGAGTTTGGATTTCTTGCAACTCAAGTCTCTTCATATTATCGACTTAACCGGCTTCTTCTTCTGCTTGCAGGGGGGAATACCAAAGCCTTCTGAACCTATTTTCGACTTTAATTCTGACTACATCAAGGAGTTACCATTCACATTTCCTAAAACCATAACTAGGTAGGTAACTTTAATGTTTGATAATGGTTCCAGCTGAACACTTTGGTGGATTCGGTTGCACTTGCTGCTCAACTGAATTGTCCTTGGTGTTCAGATGTCAATCTTGCAGTCTCCTTATTGCACGCGCGCACACACACACACATCCCCTCGGCCAGGTTTTGATGTTAGCGTTTGCATGCTTTTCTGTTGAAAATTTTATTTCTGAAGCACTTTGATATGCTTGTAGAGAAGTGGTATGCAGCCACATGGTGGAAGCACAATGTAGGGTACACATATGTATCCCCATACAGCTGAAAAAGGAAAAAATGGTTTGTCATGCATCTATTAAAAGCTCACTCAGTAGAAGCCCCAAGGCCTTTTATCAATTTCTGTTTTATGATGTATCTTTCCATTGGAAAAATCAATTACAGGTAGAAGAGATTCGGTATATCGGGTTCCTGAGCAAACTCATAGAAAGCAAAATACTGCAGCTTCTTCGTTTTAAGCATGGGCAGGTATGGGTCTCCCATAGATTTAGCTGTTAACATCTTTTATATTATCTGGTCTATTTTTTTTTTTCATAACACAATTGTTCTTTGTGCCTCAGATCTATGGTGCAGATGTATATCATTTCCTTGATGGTTATCTTCCATGTATAACCACTGATGTACGTGGTGATATTAGCATTACTTTTTCTTGTGATCCAAAGATCTCCTCAAAGCTGGTAGGCATCGGAAATTTGCGGATGTTGCCGATTCACCTCGGAATTTGAATCATTAAGAGGCAAAATATCTGATCTTTACTTAATGCATTATTTCTTAACAGGTTAATCTTGCTTTGGGTGAAATATTGCGTCTTCAAGAGGAAGGGCCTTCAGATCGGGATGTTTCAACCATATTGGAAATTGAGCAAAGAGCCCATGAAAATGGACTGCAGGTTAAATATCTTTATGTTGCTTTTTTTTTTCTTTTATGTGTTCAATATCGTTTTGGCCTGTGGATACCAAACAAAAGGATTGAATCCTCTATGCACTTATTAAGGTTCAAAGATGTGATAACTGATGAAATTTATTAATTTGCTAATCCCTTTCAGGAGAATGGTTACTGGCTGAACATGATTTTAGGCAGCTATCAGTCAAGAATCTATTCTGGTGATGTTGGCACTTCGTTCAAGGTTGCTGGCTCCGTTTGCATCTTTCTCGGATCCCTATACTGTAGTTCCAGTTCAACTGTGTATCTTTTAAGTGTTTGGTTTCCATGCAAATGTCTTAAAATTGCATCTAACTTTAAATTTGGGATTTAAACGTACTGTTATGGCGAAAGGAAAGTTAAAACATACATAGAAGAAGAAGAATCTGAGTGCATTTTATATATATATATATATATATATATAGGATTTTTAAAATCTGTCTCATTGACTATTTGGTTCTTTCTCTGCTGCAGATTCTAGATGAAGGGCGTTGTAAGGTTAGAGAATCACTAGCACCATTGACAATGCAACTGGCATTACAAAGGATAATGCCTGTAAAAAATCGGCACACAATTGTGATTCTAAAGCCTCAATTATCTTGGCTAAGGTGGCTCGGATCGTTTTCACAATGGACCCCTCATGGGACAGATCCAAAGGTCTGTTACCAGATTATGATACTCGCACTTTTTAATTTTCATAAAATATCTTTGTTTGATATTGTATATGGAATATGATCTTCTAAACATATAAAATTTAAAAAATATATGTTAAATATACCTATACCAAACATATATTTATATTCGACAATCACCTAAATCTAAATAACATAGCAATTATAGCAATTTCAGCATTATGACATTCTTTGAATGTTCAAAGTAACCCCATAAACTTTTTTTTTTAATTAGAACATGACATTGGGAGCAAAACTTTTCAGGACATTGATGATTACAAACTGTTGCAATAATTTATGATTGTTTTGATTGCAATTTGCAAAATGTCGCAAAAATCTGATTGCTTCTGTCTAATCAGGATTTTGTCTTATTGAATTGATCTCATTCTGCATCAAATCAAATTAGATTTTTGTTGGCGTTGGCAGGTTTTGGCAGGCGTTGCTGGTTTCACAGTTTTGGCTCTCACTCTCCTAAGGCGTTTACAGAAATCTTAGGAAACATTTGGCCACTGAATGGACCATTGTCTACGAACATGATTTCAATGCACATTGTTTCAGTTTAATATTGGTATTGACGCTGGCGCAGCAACAAATTTAATGTAAAGGTTCTATTGATTTGAACCTGAAAAATAGTCAAAGAAATTGGTTTGGCACATTTAACCGTATATATTACATTTATGTTTCCTGGATTGACACACACAAAAAAAAAAAAAAAATACACAAAATCATGACATGCGTACATGGATTATTGAGATCTAAGAGTAGATTAGGGTTTAGAATTGGATTATTTGTTAATTGATGTTTTACAAGCATCTATAAATTAGATTTGATAATTCGTATATCATATTATATTTTATATTTTATTATATTATAATTATATTTAAAATTTTTTATATTTGTATTTAATACATTTAAAATTTTATTATATAAATTTTAAGATTATATTTAAATTATGTTATATTTTTTAATTTTATACGTAATATATTTACGTAATTATGTTGTCAAAAATGAATGTATACGCATTTTATTACCTGCCCAAATTACTGCATCATTGAATTTATTTATT
>JBBYHK010183402.1:0-31584 GCA_038382065.1 Adansonia grandidieri | reverse complement strand
AAATCCTTTATGAGTCTTGATGCATTAAAAACATTAGGAACATGTCTCTAAACATTTCATAAACATTATTCCTCATGGACTAAAGACAAGAAGATTAATTATTGGTTCTTGCCTTTAACTTGTCCACCTGTTACCCATAGAGCATCCATAAGTCTTCCACAAGTTCTTGATATCGAGAAGATAATCATTAATCTCCTACACATTATCTTTTAAAATAACACTTCTAAACTCACATAGTTTGGTGCTTTGAATCATGGACCAATTACTGTTATAGCATCAATCATTGGTTGATAGTAGCTTGGTCTAGTAGCATTAAATGGTATGTTAGCATCAAACCACCATTTTACCGTTGCCATCTTTGCTTGTTGAATAGCTTCCTTACTTTGTAATGCACTTTTGACGGTAGGTTAAGCACTGGAAGTAGTTCTTGGACCACAATAATTTTAAAGCACTTTCTTTTTTTTTTCAAATCATTATTGTCATTTTAGATCCAACTGAAGAATAACTTAGCACATTATTATCTTCATCTTCATCACTAGGAACAAAATCATAGTAAGGATTTCCAATTTCACTTTGATTTTTTTTTCTTTTAGATTGTTCCTTCTTCAAATCATCAAGCAATTTTTTCATTTGCCATTGTGCATCAAAATGTACCTTGAACAAATTCCTACTTGCCCTAAAACTCCAGTTAAATATTGCTTCAAATGAGTAATGCTTTTACCTTGTATATGCTTATTATAATGAATAGATATGCTTTGATTTCTTTTGCCCAGTCATGAGCCCAAGTAGGATCATCCGATTTTGTAGGAGTAGAAGTAATATTTGATCCACTTGATGAATTTTCTGCCATGAAATATCTAAAAAAATTTTAAATCAATCAATCCACTATATCATTAAATTAAGTTATTAAAATGAAATTTTTTTAACTTATCAAAGCAATCATATTTCAAGTTATCAATTGAATAAGCATGTAAATTACACAATCATTACATAGCTAAATGTCTTATCCTATACTATAGCTATGTGGGCGTGAATTGATTAGCTTTATAGAAATGAAATTTGTAGACATTAATTGCAAGATTTCTCTTTAATTTTGGGTAAGCTTAGCCATCTCACCTTGCATATTTGCAAGCTATTAATCTACAGCCAAAAAAAAAAAAATGCAATTCAGGATTTGCTTAGGGCTGTCACAATATATATTATAAAATTAGATCTTACCTGTCCAAGACCACCCATGCATCTTGGACTTAATTATATTTAAAACATAAAAAAATTTAATTTTTAATCAATATTCTAATATTTCAACTTGATTTGATAAATTTATTTTATATCCACAGCTGTAAAAATAAACTACAAGCCTTGCAAAATATCTTAAAAACCCACACTAACATGTCTTTAAACTACTCATATCCTCACATCTCACATAAATAAAAAGCATTTAAATTTAAAGTTTTAAGAGAAGTAAAGCATAAATAAGTTATCCACGTATCACATAAATATGTTGTCCATGTAAGCGAACATGTCAAAACATATAAAATGAGCATGTACCTATTTTATTACATATACTAGCTTTTTTAACCTATGCACAATATTTTTTTTTATTGTTTTTTATATTTTATATTTTAAGATTTTAAGTCATTTAATTTTTTACATCTTAGTTAAAGAATATATATTTTTATAGATTAGATATATGTTGATATATCTATAAATTACTAATAACTTGTTTCATTTCTATTTTCTCTTAATTTTAATTTTAAATCTTTTTCTTTATTTAGGAAAAACATAATTTTAGGCTAAAAATAGATAAATTATAAAATAAAATTTTTAAAATTAGGACTCCAATACTTGAATTTCTTCTACACTAATGCTTGGATTTGATATTTTACTAAGAAACTTTGTATCTTTTTTCAACGTACTTTTCTTAAAAAAATCATAATAAAGATAATAAACTAATGAAAAACAACAGTAATTAAATATCTACCTTATCACCTTTGTAGTAATCACAAAATTTTTCCCTGGCAAAACTAATAACAATGTCAATGAAAAAAAGAAAAAAATAAAATAAATATCACAAAACATTGTGTAATTTTCGAAAACTCAATCATTTTTCCAGAGGCTATCCACAAGCTATTGTAAACTATTACATTAATCTTAAACAAGGCTAAACTTTTCTTGTTTTTGAGAAAATCCTAATTTAAACATAATAAAATATTATAACATATTAATATTTGAACTTTTAAGTTTATTGCGAAAAAGATACTTGAAATAGTTTGCAATACTCTAATTAAAGCTATTTATAATAAGTTCAAAGGATGTAATGATAAATAAAATTAATGAAATCAATTAATATATTTTAAATTTTTTAAATAATGGATATTTTAAATATCAAATAACTTTTAAATTTGATTTCAAATATTTTTATTTTTGAAGTATATATTAATCATAGTTTTATGTTATTTGAATTTAAAATTTGATATCAATGGTGAGAAAATATTAATTTTGATAAGGTATCCAAGTGAAAATTTTAACTCAAAATTTGAAGGATAAATCTTAAATTCTTAGTAGATTTTGTATGCTTTTGAAATTTAAGATAAATTAACGTTTTTTTTAGATTTTAGAATTTAATGGAAAATTTTATTTTTAATTTAAAATATTGTACATAATTAAAAGATAGAATATGAATAAGATTTTTTTTATATGTGTGGAATGTGGATATATAAGATTTGTTAGGTATATAGTTCAAAAACTTGGATAAACATTTTATTTGAAAATTTTAAATTTGAATATAATACATATATAATAAGAATATTTGTCATCCTACATGTCATGAAAAGGAATAATCCATGTAAACTTCTATGCCAACGTGCTTAATAAGTAAGAATGTACCTTGTTATCTTATAATTATATATGATATATGATTGGGTCAGCCATCTTAAACTTTGGACTAATCTGATAAAAATTAAAAATAATCTTATAAATAGTATTTATTTCTTTCAATTAGAAAATTAAAGGTTAGGCAAAAAGAAATTTAGTGAAGAGTTAGGCTTGGAATTTAGATTTAGTTATCAATTTTTCTTTTTAATTTTCATAAAACTTTCTCAAATTTTCAAAAATTAATTTTCTTTATTCTTGCTCTAAGCTAACATCATCATTTTTCAATTTTTTTCTCAAACTTTCTTAACCTTAAGATGTGTCCAAATAAATAGACGGTATAAGAAACATGATAAAGCGGAAAAGTTATTAAACATCCACAAGCAAATCGAACTTCTTTAAAAGAAAAATTGGTAACTTCAAAGGCTGACAACAATAAATTATAAGATGTATCCCGTAAAAAGCAATTATAAAGGAACAACCACAAATTTAGGATAATATTATTGCTTCATGTTGATCCTAGATGTTGAATATCAATGGCCCAAATTGTGTAAAAATATAAAATATGTATACCAATACATAGGTTTTCATATGTAGATAGACTATGCCTAAATATGTTGCATAGTTGATGTTTGTAGTGAATGAGAAATTATTCTCATAATGCCTATTCAAAGAAGAAGAAAATTTGGTTGTTGGCACATGTGAGCTAAATCAAGCTTGAAATAGGCCTTATCATTTTGGAGCTTAACTAGTCAGTATTTTTAAAACCAACCAAATTTTATTAGTCTGGATAAGATGTTCCTATCCAGTTTCCAATTTTTTAAAAAATGTTATCACAGTTGATTTAAAATAAAATTGTGACTCCATATTTTTTGAGATTTTGTGGGAACGTTTACAACCATTCAGAGTCTTTTACTCTTAGGGAAAAAGTTGAAATTGGAAAAGTTTTACGAAAAAAAATTTCTATTTTTTTCTCTACTTCTCTTCTCTGCATTAGTTCTACATCTATTCTGAAAGAGATCGACATCATCCTTTGGTTCGCTACGTTGCAATCAACTGTGCTTTCAATCTATAATGTGATTGAGAAGGTCTAGGAGACAAGTTTCGAATACTGTCAAGCACCCAAGAGGTAGGCAAATTTTATCTTAAGGTCAAAGCTTTCAAACCTTAACTCAATCAGTTCTTAGGATTTGGTAAAACCAAATTCTATGATTTTTGTCTGCTTGATTAGTTTATTTTATTTGTATTGGATACGTACATGTAACCGTTTGTTCCTCCATGTAGTATTTAGTGCCAGAAACAAGAAACATTAAAACCTTAAATCTTAAACCCTAAACACAACTTCAACCCCAACACCAAAATAATCCCAAAACTCCACACCTCGAACCATAAACCCTAATAAAAAAATCCAAATCAAAACAAAATATTTTTATTTTTATTTTAATTGTTAAATATTTTTGTTTTGCAATTTAATTGTTATAAATTTTCATTTACTTTTTCTATTTGTTTTTTTAATATCTATAATATAAATGAATTGATTGTAATTAATTTTTGTTTGAAGTCACCAGGGTTTAGTGTCTTATATACAAGCCTTAGCCTAAATCCAAATACTAAAGCACGAACCCTAAATCATTAAGCTTAAAATCATAAACCTTAAAAATAACCTTAAAATCTAAATGCTAAACCTTAAAATCCAAATCAATAAACCCCAAACCTTTAATCATAAATCTTAAATCATTAACCTAAAACCATAAATTTTAAACACTAAATCTAAATCATAACCTAAATCTTAAACCTTAAATACTAAATACAAGCCCTAAACCCTAACTTTTAAATAGTTAAAACCAAAATACTAAACCTTAAAATCTAATCATAAAAAATCATAAACCTTAAACCCTAAAACCTAAATCCAAAAATCCTAAAATCAAAGCAATATACCCTAAATTTTAAAACTTTAAACCTTAATTCCAAACCTTAAATCCAAATTTTTAAACCCTAAATTAAGGTTTAAGGCTAAAGATTTGAGGCTTGAAGGTTTAAGGTTCAAGTTTAGGATTTAAGAATTAGTTAAGGTTTTAGGCTTTAATGTTTAGGGATTATATGGATTTAAACCTAAAAATAAGCATTAAATCCTAAACCTTAAATCTTAAATCATAAACTATAAACCTAAACCCTAAACTTTATACTTTAAATACTAAATCCTCAATCTTAAACCTTAAAACCTTAGATCTTAAACCTTAAAACTTGAACCTTAAATCCTAAATCCTAAAAACTAGCCTTAAACCCTAAGCCTAACCTTTAGGGCCTTTAAATTAGGATTTAAAGTTTTGGATTTAGTTTTAAGGTTTTAATTAGGATTAACAATTTAAAATTTAAGGTTTACGGTTTGAGATTAGGACTAGGATTAGGCTTTGTGACTTTTAGAGCATGATTTTAGGTTTTAAGGTTTAAGGTTTAAGATTTAAGATTTAAGGTTTAAGGTTCAGGGTTTGGAGTTTAAGATTTAAAGTTTAAGGTTTGGGGCTTAGAGTTTAGGGTTTGATTCAAAATATTACTAGAATTCTTTAAAATTACCACAGTTTCACTATTTAGTCATTTTGAGGGTAATCTAATACCCTTTTCAGCCTTAAGTACTATTACATTACCCTGGTAATGTAACTTTTGTCTCCAAAATGCCTTGACTATTTTAATTATTTTATCTATTTTAGGGTTATTTTTGTTAGTAATTACAACCACTGCCATCATTTACAAAATAAATATAGTATCTGATTTAGGGCTTTATCGTTTAGGGTTCCTCTATTTAGGCTCCTTCTTCACTATCACTTTGCCATTTAGGGTTCCTAGGTTTAGGGCTTGACCTAAGTGATCATCGCTTTGGTTCAAAACATTGATTCGATCTTTGTACTCAATTAACCCAGGTGTATCACCCTCCCACTGTCGATCGACCCTTAATGGTCCTCTTTCTATAATCAGTTGACTCCAAGTACTCCTCCCTCCATAATTGATAAACCCAGGCGCTTTTCCTCCATAGTTGACCCCAACTACTTCTCATTTAACAATCAATGGTTAGTTTGTTAGTATTTGACTTTAAGGATTCAGTGAATTATTTTTGGGTTTAAGGATTATTTGATTTTAGGATTATTGTACAATGATTCGATGAATTGCTTTTGGTTGTTTTTCATGATTATATTTAATATTAGGGATTTAATTTAAGGTTTTAAAGTTTAAGGTTTAGGGTATAGTAATTTGTTTAATTGTTTGTAAACTTTTGTTTATGAGTATTTAGCTTTAGTATTTCAATTTAGGATTAAAGCTTGCATTAACTCAAGTATTGTTTGATGGCATTTGCTTCAATGAATTCACTGTTAAAAGAGGGCTATAAGGGTATCAATTGTTATTTCATACACATGTACTAGATATTGGCTGTTGTTTGTGCATATATATATAATTGTTAACATAGTTCCATTAAACAAATAATTAGCAAGTTTAAGCCAGATGAAGTAACTTTATTTTGTTTCCTTAAGCTTTTGCTAATGTAGGTATGAACGAGGCTTAAACTTAAAATTGTTGCTTTAGTAGTGAGATAAATAAAAAAGGATAGGAAGAGCAAGGAAAGAGGTGTCTTTAGCTACAAGGTTGATCCTCACACGCTGTGTTATAGGGTCTATATTGTTTACAAGAAAGTGGATGTTGATAGATTTATGGTATGAAGTTTTATATCCCGAAGGCTTCTATCAAGCCCATTGAATATGTCTTTATCAAGTGTGATAATGGCATGGCTAAGTTTTCTATTGAATAGGCTTCCATCTCTATGTTATAATTGATAGGTTTTTTGCCCACATTTTTTGGAATTAATTCTATTTTTGTTATTTGCTCATGTTGTAGCATGTTATAGTTGAAATATGGAAATAATTTTCAATTTTATTTTTTAAGACATGCTTTTGGTAGTATTTCCAGCAAAAATGAAAATAGAAAAAAGCTTGGACTTTGAGAAAGTTGAGTGACGCTAGTGTACAGGAGAGGAGAAGTACCAAAGGGAAGGTTGCAATTCAAAAAATGGTTATAGATTTAATAGTGCTCTATTCACATAGGTCTAAATAACAAAAACCTTTTTACCCAAAGAGTCATGCAAATGGCTGAATTTTCTATTCAATTTCCTTATGTACCTTCATAAGATGATGTAAATATAGCTTTAGGTAAGCAAAACATTTGATTATCATTTCGGAAAGCGTTAGCTATATTATCTTTGAATTGATCTTAGATTTGATATAACAAAAACTTAAGCTTAATTAATTTGAATATAAATATTTTTAATTTAATATTTTTGAATCATTTTTAAAATACTTTGAAAAATACTAAAATACTTTTGACTACTAAGTTTAATAAAAGTTATATGTTTTTAAATATATAGTTATGTTTAAAATATTTTGAGAGAAATTGAACCCATTTTGAAATACCTAGAAAACAACTTTTGATAAAACATAAGGGAAGTTTCCATATGATCTTAGTAGCTCTTAAAGAAAGTATCCATATAGCATTGATAATTGATTTCCAGTAGCTAGTGGTTTTTGAAGGGTAAGAAAGTATCGATACTTTAATTAAAGGTATCAACACTTCACTTATAAAGCACTGCTACTTAAAATTAAAGTATAGATACCTGGCCTTGTAAAGGTCAAATTTCTCAAAGTTTGTAAGGAGAAGTATCAATAACGATGTCAATATTTCAATGCGAGAATGAAGAAAAACATGATTTTCAAGCATCCAACGGCTCTTTTCCATGCAAATCACTTCCTAAAGGCCATAAATCATTCCTAATATATAAAAGGGAGTTTTCGACACTTTGAAAAGTAAGAGACAGTAAGATAGAAAGATCAAAGCCATATTGTTTATCTCTCTCAGGCTTTCATGTAGTTGATCGTTATTCTAGGTTTATACACCCTATCATTCTAAGATTTCTTATATTAGCCTAATACCCTTTCAAAATGTTTGGATACTCAGAATGTTTAAATACCCATTCTCAATAGGTATTTGATTATTTTAAGTGGGTATTCAATTACTACAAAGATATTTTGCACTTTAATACATTTCTTTAGAGTACGCAATATATTAACTTTGTTTGCTATATTAGCTTTAAATTAATCTGGGTTTTGATATAAATAAAACTTAAGCTTAATTAGCTTATGTTTATATATTTTCAAGTTAGTATTTTTTCATGAATTATTTGAAAACACTTTGAAAAATACTAGAATATGTTTTAACTCCTCTAAGCATTCAAAAATATGTTTTTAATGTATACTTTTTTATAAGACAATTTTTCATGAAAAACCCCTTAAAGATGAATTTTATATGAATGTATCGATACCCTAACTAAATAACCTTGAAATAAACGAAGCACTGTTCATGTATCAATACATCACTATCAATGTATCAATACATTCTGAAATGTATCGATACAATTAGAAATGAATCAATATAATGGGTTGTAACAATCATATTTTGTATGAATAAAGGCAATGTATCGATAAAAATAGCGAGAATGAGTCACTCAAATGAAGCCTTCAATGGCTATATCACTCCACCAAACATTCTCAATGGCTATATTCATGTTAAAGGTTATAAATAATCCTCTCCAACACTTGCAACATGATGATAAACCAAGACATTAAGCTTATAGTTATATTTTTCATTTCTTTTATATTTCTAAATAGTCCATTGTATATAGGATTAATTCTCCTTATTCATTCTTGTATTTTTTGTAATTCTATCTTTAGAATGTTATCCTTGTGTCTAAACTTTTCCAAAAAGCTAGCCTTTAGAGGTTTCATTCATTTACACATAAAATCCTTGTAAAAAGGGGGGTTCCCCCTTAATCATTGAAAAGCAATGAAAGAGTTCTATGTTGCCATAAAAGATAGAGAGGGTAGAGGTCCTATCCTAGTCCTAAGAAAAAGATAGGGAGTTGTAAAGGTTATACCTTAGCCTTGAAAGGTAAAATAATTCAAGTTAGTGAATTATGAAAATCTAAGGCAAATGATGCCAAGGTTGATGACACAAGCAATTAAGGCTGAACCTTTCTAAATCATTTAATTTGTTTCTCTTTTCCTTACTCTTTAATTGCTTATTATTTGTTCACCAACATATAACTCCAATTTGGTTATTTGAATTTCTCAATTTACACTTCAAAGTTTTAATTTCCAAAAAAAAATTTTAGAAATAAATTCATCCCTTTTGATTTCATTCACCATTACAAGGTTTAACAATTGGTATCAGAGATTGGTCTCATTTTTTAAAAGTTTAACAGGCTTGAGCAAAGATTTGTAAAATATCAAGGAATTATCAAAGTGGTGATATGGAATTCATAAGCCAAGGACCTTCCAATTTGAAGTGATCAAAACTATTTCCATTGGAGAACAAGAACAAAGTTCTTTATCCAAGCATTCAATTGTGGTGTTTGAAGAATCATCACAAATGGTCCTTTGGAAATACATAAGAACAAAGAAAAATGGGATAAAAATGATATAGGGAAGGCTTAATTCAATTCCAAAGCCACTCATATTCTCTTTTATGCATATGGAAATGCCAAAGAAATATGAGAAAAATAAAATAAAAAAAACTCTATGAAGAAAGAAAAAAAAAAGAAATTGAAAAGGAGCCTTTTGAAAACCTCTCTTCAAATCCAAATATGCCTTACTTTCTGGCTTTTGAAGAGCCGAGGTATCATTTAGCACTTGCTATTCAAATTCATATTCTTTTAATGAATTACAAAATGCTTATGATGAGCTTGCCATGGAATTTGAAGAAATGTGTTTAAGACACAAGAAAAATAATTTCAAAATTTAAAGTTTGAAAATAAATTTTTATTAAAAACAAAGGATAAATTGGAAAACCTTAGTGAAAAATTGAAAATGAATTTTAAGGCTTTCCAAAACGAAATTGAAATTTACAAAAAAAGAGAATTTTGTTTTGAAAATGGAACTTGAAAGGTTGAAAAATGAAAACATATTGCTTTTGAAAATCCTTACAAGTTAGTATGACCAAGTGCACACATTACAATTATCATGGTCATACCTCACATACTTGTCCTATCAAGAAAATGATTCAATATAAAATTAGATAAGTATTTGTATCAAAAGGTACGAAGGACTCAATAACTAACTCTCAATGATCTAAAGCAATTTGGGTCCAAAAATGCAAGTGAAAGTCTCTTATAAGTATGTTATTGCAATGAGGGGCAAAGTAATACAAATGGATACTCTAGAATAAAAGGAAGTGTAGTGGGTAACTTTTAGACCTTAAGCTTAGTTTTATCATATAAGGTTTGCCTATTCATGATATATATATGTCTGTTTATTATGCTTTGTTAAAAAATATTTTTTTAATTATTATTTTGATGCTAAATGATTTTAATGAAAATAAATATCTTGCATTTTGAATATGTATGAGCTTATTGGAAAATGCATTTGAAAATTATATGCTTAATTGTATCTGTATTTGATGTTTAAGTGCTTAATGATGATATAATTTTTTTATGAAATGATAATATGGAGCATAAACTCAACCATGATTTTACAAAAGGTTAAGTTCGATAAAATTGAAATGATATAGAGAAAATTAATATGGCATGTACAACTTAAGAAATGATTACTATATATAAAAAACATATATATCTAATATAACAGGTTATTAGAAAATTAAATTTTAAAAGTGAGAAAATTAAAAGATATTAGATTTATACCAAAAAGTAAAAAAATAATACACTTATAATATTTTGTTAAAACAAGAACATTAAATATATTTTTTCAAAATTTTAGGGAAGTTTTTGTTGGATATCAATAACATTTTAATAGCGTATAAATATGAAATACGTATATCTATACGAAGTTGTTCACGTGATATAGGTATGGAGATGCACTGTGTAAGTTTAATTTATACGATTAATATATGAGGTGAATGAGAAATTGCTCTCAAATTGCCCACTTGAAGAGGAAGAAAATGTTAACTTGTCGTTTGATAAAACAATTCCATAACAATTCAAGCATTAATTTTTCCAAACCAATTTTTAGTATTGAAACATGTCTTGGTTTGAAATTGATTTAATTTAATGATAGAAACATAGCTTTTATGGCTTTAATGCCTTGGTCTTAAAACTGTCGTAATTTATTTTCTTTTTAATGATGGAAATATAGGTTCTTTGCTTTAAAAAGGCCATGGTCTGAAACTGATGGGGAAAAAGAAAGAAAAAAGAAACAATTATTTTAAAAGGCTGATCAGGGAAAGAAAAAAAAGAAGCCTTTCATCCAACTTGTAACAGTGTGTGTTGTGTCATTTTTAAAAGAGAAAATCGAATTATTCTTTTGGTTCGTCGTGTTACCGCTTGAAAGTGCTATCGATCGGTAACGAGATCGAGGAGACTTGGGAGATGTATTGCATAATCTGTCGAGAACGTTTGGGCAGGCAATAAACATCTTAAGGTTAGAGGTTGCAAACCTTGACTCGATCAGGTAAAATTTGTTGTTTGAATTTTATAACATATTTTTGTAATTTCATTTGTAATTTTTATATTGTCTACCCAGTTTATGTGTTTCACAGTAATTTCAATATTTTAGAAACAAAGTTTCCAATAATTAAGATGTTTATGGTATATGTTAATGTACTGATGATTCTATAGTGTTCGTATTTTTTATACTACAAATTAACTCTATCTGTTCTAATTTTTATCATCCATATTCACTACTGATCTAGGAATTTCAAATATTTTTCAATACTGCATATTGTTTTGATTATATCCTATGTATATGGCTTGTTCAAATTCTTCTAAAGATTAAATTTTTGTCATAATATTATTGGTGATCTGTTATTGATTTCTTGTTTTATATAATTTTGTATATATTCCTTTCAGTTCCAAATAGTGGTTTCGTTCATTCATTAACTTTTATTTTTTTATATATAAGACACTATTTGTAATATACTTGTTTAACATAGAAGATAACAAAATTTTGTCTTACATATATTATTGTTTCCATTGATTTTTGTATATGCTTTATATGTTTTGTTCATTTATTGATTTTGTTAGATTACGTTTATTTGATTTGGCTCTGGTTGATCATATATATTTTTCTTTATATATTTTATTTGTTAGCTTTGCTGACTTGTAGAATAATTACTCTACCACTTCTTTATATATATATTCTTGTACGTGAGGTCTATATGTTATATTTTGATTATAATATATACTGTTTGGATATATATATCTATAATCGTGATTTGGTGATAATTAAATATATATTCAAGTTAAGATTTAATATATTATAATGTTATTAAATTATTAAATAGTTTGCCAAATTACTTGTTTGAAAACAAGTGTTTCAAACGTAACTATAGCTTCAGTTAAAGCATGGAAGCACTTGGACTTTCTGTGCAAAAACTACATCCTCAATGGTTTGGACAACTCGTTGTATAATGTGTATAGTTCAATAAAGATAGCAAAAGTGCTGTAGGAGTCCTTAGATCGAAAATATAGAACTGAGGATGCCGGCATAAAGAAATTTATGGTTGGTAAATTGTTGGATTTTAAAATGTTGGACTCCAAGACTGTGATTAGTCAAGTCCAGGAATTTCAGTTGATCCTCCATGAGATCGTTGCTGAAGGAATGGTGTTAACTGAGTCATTTCAAGTGGCCGCTTTGATTGAAAAACTACCACTTTTGTGGAATGATTTTAAGAATTATCTCAAGCATAAGCAAAAAGAAATGAGTTTAAAGGACCTAATTGTTAGATTGAGAGTTGAAGAAGATAATCAGGGTTCAGAGAAATGAGCCAGCACTCAGAATATGAAAGCCAAAGCAAATGTCATAGAACATGTGAATAAGACCAACAAAAGGAAACATGTTGGCTCAAGTTCTTCCTACAAGAACAAAGGTACGACTGTAAAGAAGTTCATAGGAACTTGTTTTGTTTGTAATAAGCAAGGACATCTTGCCAAATATTACCGTCATAATCATAACAAGAACAAGAAAAAGAAAGTTCAAGCCAACTTAGTTGATGATAATGAGATTGAGCTTGTCATAGTGGTGTGAAGTGAACTTGGTAAAAAACTGGAAGACCTGATGGGTTGACACCAGTGCTACTTGCCATGTATGTTTTGATAGGAAGAGTTTCACCCAGTACAAAGAAGCTGCTCTAAATGAGCAATTATTTATGGAAAACTTTTCAGCCTATAAAGTTCTCAACCATGGGAAGGTGGTGTTGAAGATGACCTCTAAAAAAGAACTAACCTTGAACAATGTTGTTCATGCTCCTGAAATCTATAAGAACTTAGTGTCCAGCTCATTGTTGAGCAAAACCAGATTTAGGTTAATTTTTGAATTTGATAAGTTTGTACTTTCCAAATCTGGAATGTTTGTATGGAGGGGTTATCTCTGTAATGGGCTTTTTAAGCTCAACATAATTACTATTGTATCTAAGAACAAGAATGGTAATAAAATAAGCTCTTCTTCTACGTATTTGCTTGAGTTTTCTAACCTATGGCATGGTAGATTAGGTCATGTAATTGCAAAGAATAAGCAATTTGGATTTGTTTCTAAAATTTTGGATTGACAAAAATTACAACGTGAGACTTATGTCGAATCCAATTTACAAAAGCTTTGTTTTACTCGAAAGAAAGAAAAAGCAAACTTCTAGATTTTATTCACCCTTATATCTGTGACTTAAGTTATTGGAAGTTTTTGTGTTGGTAATCTGTCTAAATTAAAATACTATAAAATAACAACTCTTTAAACAGCACTGCTCTCGAGCAATGAGAATATTACAAAAAACGTTAAATGAAAGATAATTTTACCAAGAAAAAAAAATCTGATCGAGTCAAGGTTTGCACCTTTGACCTTAAGAAGTTTATCATCTGCCCAAACGTGCTCGACAGATTCTGCAATATGTTTCCCAGGCCTTCTCGATCTTGTTATCGGTCAATAGCAGTTTTAAGCAGTAACACGATGAACCAAAGAATGCAAGTGTTTTTCTCTCTCATAAGATGATAAAACTAAATTACTCAAAAACAAAAAACAAAACCAAAGGAATTCTTTTGAATATATATATATTTAATCCTAGAAGAGTAGTATATATAACTATATGTATATACGTTTTTAATCCTTTTCTAATAGAATGGCAAAGGACTAAACCATTTAATATGGTTTTAAGTGGTTTTAAAGACAAACATTTCAATTGCAATTTAAATTGAAATTTAAGACATATCTAAACCGTTTTTTTAATTGTTCACATATGAACATGTTACAAACGGTTTTTCATGCTTAAATTTCAAGTCATAATAAATGTTTGAATAAATGACTATTTATTTAAAACTGAATAGTTTATCAGGCTAATTTAGTAATTTTTTTAATCAGACCAAATTAGCTCCAATGTTCTTCCTTTTCAAGTGGATACAATGAGAGCAATTTCTCATTCACCTTGGATATCAATCTTGTAAATTAAACCTATACCATGTATCATAGTATCACAACCTATGTATACTATACGACAAATTTTGCATGCATATTTCCTATCTATATACCATTAATTTAGTATTGATATCCAACAATCCCCCACATGAATGGAAATTGTTTGATTAAAATGATAAACTGACTCAAAATGAGAGAGAATTCATTTGATAAGTTATTGCATCTAGATAGGTAGCTTTTGGCCTTGAAACCTTCCATAGTGACAATTACCAGATTTACTCGGCTAACTAGTGAACTTGATGTCTTGAACTATTCAGCCGTTCATGTAAACCCAGACAATAGGTGTCATACAATCCCTTTTCAAACACCCTCGGTTCTCACGGTTGTGTTCATTTTGGCCCCGAACACATCCTGGTTTCAGAGAGTGCTTTAGATAATTTAGCCTTATCAATTCTCATAGAAATGGCCACGTTCACACTCATATAGGTGATTTCTTATTAAGAATATCTTCCCATACCCCACTTGGTCTTGTCAAGCTATAAAATCATTAAAAGCATAGCTTAACCTAACTCTTTTGCAAGCAGTACTAATTAATCAAATTAACATAATTTAGTTATCCCTTTGAACCTAGATCTTGGGATCTCCAATCAAATAGGTTGCATTTCCATTAGGTAACTTTTATTTTGTAGGCTTAAGTCCCATTCCCCTTGATGATTTAAAGACTTGCTCTCTCGTTAAGCCTTTTGTAAGCGGATCTGCGATGTTATCTCTTGACTTCAAATAATCAATAGAGATAATTCCATTTGAGAGCAACTGCCTTATCTGTGACTTAAAATTATAATCAATATTTTTAATTCTATTTTTAATTTTTTATTTTAAGTTATAAATATTTTTATTTTTCAATTTAATTATCATAAATTTTTATTTAAAGTTTCTACTTCTTTTTATTTAATTACTCTAATATAAATGAATTCTTTGTAATTTATTTTTGTTCAAAGTCTTGAAGTTTACTTTTTAGCTATTTATGCAAAAAACAATGCTCTATCTTTTAATTTTAAATCATTTTTTTTATTGTTAGTGAATTTTATGCTTTATACATAATCTTTAACCTAAATCCAAATCCTAAAACATCAACCCTAAACATTCAAGCTTAAAATCACAAACCTTAAAAATAACGTTAAAACCTAAACTCTAAACTTTAAAACTCAAATCAATTAACCTAAAATCTTCAATCATAAATCCTAAATCATTAACCTAAAGCCATAAATAAGTATTGAATCGTAAACCTCAAATCTTAAATCATAAATTATAAACCTAAGCCCCAAACTTTATACTTTAAGTACTAAATCCTTAATCTTAAACCTTAAAGCCTAAACTTAAACCTTAAATCCTAAATCCTAAACACTAACCAAAACCTTAAGGCCAACCTTTAGGGTATTTAGATTAGGTTAAAGTTTTAGATTTAGGTTTAGGGCTTTAATCAAGGTTTAAGATTTAAGATTTAAGGTTTAAAGTTTGGGATTAAGATTAGGATTAGGATTTGTGATTTTTAAAGTATGGTTTTAGGGTTTAAAATTAGTGTGTAAGATTTTGTTTAGGATTTTGAATTAGGGTCTAAGGTTTTTTAGGTTTTGAATTAGTGTTTACGATTGCGTTAAGGGTTTTTAATTTAGGTTTATGGTTTTAGATTTAAGGTTTAAGTTTTAGGTTTTATGATTTTTAGATTAGGGTTTATGTTTTATGATTTAAGGTTCAGCTTTATACTGAGGGTTTTAGGGTGAAATTATGATCTAGGATTAGTGTTTAAGGTTTTGAATTAGGGTTTAAAATTAAGCTTTAGTGTATTAAGGTTATCATTTTAGGTTTTATGGTTTTGGATTATGGTTTGGGTTTTGAGTATCAAATAGGGGCTAAGGTTTTAGGTTTAGGGCATGCAATTAATTGGATGAAGCTCATGGAACTTAAAATGCTTTGCAAAGAAATTGCAAAGTTGTTGCAATTATGATGTTCTTATGTATCAAAGCCTACTTCCTAAAAATGTTTTTGTCATCGTATTGTTAAGATGAGGCATTGGCAATGCTAAAAGGGTGAAGCAACTAGTTACTAAGAAGATGATGGAAGTCAGCATATCCCTAGTGAGGGAGTTCTCTTAAGAACCTATGCTGATATTACGACATAAAAGATGTGTCTCTCCACTGAGTCATAGACGATTGTCGTGGCTATAACTCTGTCATGTCATGCTTTTTGACTTTGTAAAAATCCTTCTACTCCAAAGCCAATGGTTTTTACGATATTAAATCATACTAGATAATAACATCATTTTAGCTTTATGGTTTAGGGATTATTATAAGATAAGGAAGAATATTTGAAGCAAATTCAAGGTTTTACGAGCTTAAGTTTATTATAAAAGTGAAGATTTCTAAATATAGAGAGTGAAAGGCAATTATCATTTATAAGCAAAATATGAGCCAAACCCATGAACCAAACCTTTAAACTCTATGCATGAATCGGACCCATTAATCGAACCCATGAATTGGAGGCATCAACCATGAATCAAATCATCAAACTTAACCTTATAGCTTAGTACAAAAATCCTATACGTAACCTAATCCAAAATCATAAACACCAAATATAAATAGTAATTTTAAACCCTATAAACCCTAATCAAAACCCTAAACCTAAATAGTAAACATTAACACCAAACCTTAAAAATAATCCAAAAACCCTAACAAAATGAACTCAAATCCAAAACCCTAATTCAAAAGCCAAAAACCTAAAACATAAACAACAAATCAAAACCATAAAACCAATCCTAAATAATAAAGCCCAATTCAAAACCATAAATCATAGTCTAAAATCTTAATTCAAAACCCTAAACTCTAATTCAACACATTAAACAAAAACCTTAAACACTAATTTAAATACCAACAAAACTAAACATTAACTATACTCCTAAACCTTAAACCTTAATTGAAAACCTCAAAACTTGGTAAAACATAATTCAAAACCATAAAACCTAGACCTAATCTAAAACCCTAAACCCTTTAACCTTAGTCACAGACCCTAATTCAAAATCTAAACCATAATTCCAAAACTTGAAACACTTAAACAAAAACCCTAATCCTAAAATCATAAAATTAGAACCATGAACCCTAAATTAAAAGCCTTAAACCTTAATTCAAAACTTTAACCTAAACTCTAAACCTTAATTTAAAACTATAGTTAAAAGCCCTAAACCTTAATTTAACACTCAAAAACATAAACCTAAACCATAATCCAAAATATAAAACCTTAAACAATAGTAAATACCCTAAAGTCTAGCCTTAAACCCTAATCTTAACCCATAATTTAGGCTAAACTCAAAGACTAAAGCCTAACCTTAAATCATAAAAATAAACCTTAATCAAAAACTCTAAAACCTAGAACTTAAAAAATAAATCTAAAAAAAGAAAAAAATCCTAATTCAAAACCTTATACCCAAATCCTAAACTCCAATTCAAAACCCAAAACCCAAAACCCAAACCCTAATCTAAAACCATTAACTCTAATTTAACAACCTAAACTTAAATCCAAAACCTTAATCATAAATCCTAAAATAATAATATAAAATCATAAATCCTAATCCCAACCTTAATTCAAAACCCTCAAGACAAATCTTAAACTATAATTCAAACATTAAAATATAGACCCTAACATAGAAAATAAAACCATAATTTAAAATGTTAAATCTTAAATAATAAACCTTGAACTCCTAAAACTAAACCTTAATTCAAAACCTTAAAAACGTAAACTGTAGACTTAAAATCAAATACCCTAATTAAAAACTGAAAACCAAACCCTAATCTCCTAAAACGTAAACCATTATGTATAACCCTAAACACTAACACAAAACCCTAACCTAAATACCATCAAATCTGAACATAAATTATATTTTAAAACCTTAACCTTAAAACATAATTCTTAGTTATAATCAAAAGCATAAAACTTAGACCCTAATCTAAAACCTTAAAAATTTAAACCTAAATCATAAATCATAAACCCTAAATCATAATTACAATATTTTAAACCCTAAAATAAAAATCCTAATCCAAAAATCCCAAAATCAAAAGCATAAACCCTAAAGTTTAATTTAAAGCCATAAACCTAAACACTACACACTAATTCAAAATCCTAACTCAAAATGATAATCAAACACCCTAAACCCTAATTTACCTTTTTAAAACATAAACCTAAATTCGTAATCAACTTAAAACCCTAAACAATAACCAAATACCCTAAAGCCCACTCTTAAACCTTAATTCAAAACTTTATACCTTAATCTTAAACTATAATTTAAATACCATACTCTAAAACTAAAGCCTAACCTTAAATAGTAAGATAAAAACCCTAATAAAAAACCCTAAAACCTAAAACTTAAACATTAAATCTAAAAAACCCAAAACCTTAATTCAAAACCTTACATCCAAATCCTAAACCTTAATTCAAAACCTAAACTCAAAACTAAACCATAATAAAAAAACCCTAAACCCTAATTCAACATCATAAATCTAAATCCAAAACCCTAATCATTAACCCTTAAAATAATAATCTAAAATTCATAAAGCCTAATCCTCACCATAATTAAAAACCCTGAACCTAAATTCTAAATTGCAATTCTTACTTGAAAACAATAAACCTTATATAAAATAATAAACTTTAAACCCTAATTCAAAATCTTAAACTTTTAATTATAAACTTGTAAACCTTAAAACCTAAACCATAAACTCAAAAACAATAATCCCTAATTTAAAACTCAAAAACCTAACTCTATTCATTAAAAACCTAAACCATAATATAAAACCCTTAATAAAACCCTAAAGCTTAAACACTAATCTAAATACCATCCAACCTAAATATAAAATAGTGAAAGCCCAAAACGCTAATAAAAAAACCTAAAAACTTAATTCAAAATCATAAATAACCAACCCTAGAACTTAGATCTTAATCCAAAACTCTACACCCATAAACCTAAATTATAAACCTTAATTCAAAACTTTAAACCATAATTAAAACTTTAAACCCTAAAATTAAAAAGCTAATCCAAAATTTTAAACCTAAATTCTAAATCTTAATTCATAAAACCCTAAATGATGAAGTAACCTAAACTCTAATCTTGAACCTTAATTCAAAACCTTGAACCCTAATCCTACACCATTATTTAAATATCAAACTCTAACAATAAAGCCTAACCTTAAATTATGAGGCATAAACCCTGATTAAAACCTTAAACCATAAAACTTAAACATGAAATCTAAATAACCAAATAACCTTAATTCAAAACCTTATAAAAAAATCCTAAACTTTAATTCAAAACCTAAAACCTAAATCTAAAACCTAATCATAAATCTTAAAATAGTAATTTATAAATCACAAAGCCAAATCTAAACCATAATTTAAAAACCTTAACCCCAATCTAAAAGCATAATGCAAACATTTAAACACAAACCCCGGTATAAAACATTAAACATTAAACCTAAGCCTTAATTCAAAACCCAAAACCTTAAAACATAAACCATAAATAATAAAACTTTAAACCCTAAAACCTAACCTTAATTCAAAATCATAAAACCTAAACCCTAAACTTAAAAACCATAAACCTTAATTTAAAATTCAAAACCTTAATCCTAATCCTTCAACACCTAAACCATAATGTAAAGCCCTAAACAAAAAGCGTAAACATTGACACAAAATCTTTAAGCTTTAAACCTTAATCTAAATACCATTAAAGCAAACATAAACTATATTTTAAAATCTTAAACCCTAATTAAAAATCAAACATACTAGAAGGTACCAATTTCGAGCTTTGTGTGGATGTTAATAAAGGCATCTGATCATGTATAGCCCCAGTGATCGGTGGTGAGTCCAATAGCTGAGCACTTTATGGTGGCTATCTAAGACTGGTTAGACAAGCGAATTGTTTGACTGTCCCCTTCCTATTTTACAAAAGAATAGTCCCAATCAAGAAGACATTTCTTAATGAAGAATTTATCATTTCCATCATATTTAAGTAATGCATGCCTCTCGCTCCATGAAGATTTTTTTAGGGCTACATTTCGATGAACCTAAAACCATAAACCATAATCTAAACACCTTCAAACCTAAACATCAAGTATACTTTAAAACCTTAAACCTTAACCCTAGAACATAGTTCTAAATCATATTTCAAAACCATAAAACCTAAAACTAATCTAAAACTCTAAACCCTTAAACCTAAATCATTAATCATAAACTCAAACTAAAAACCTTAAACCTTAAAACCTAAACCTTAATGTAAACACATAACCTAGTTCTTAAATCCTAATTTAAAACCTTTATCTAAATACTTAGACCATAATCTAGAACCATAAAGCCTAAAACCTAACATTAAAGAATAAAATCGTAAGCCATAGTCTAAATACATTAAATTCAAAACTAAAACCTTAATTTAAAACCTCAAACTCTAATTTAAAACCACAATACAAAACCTTAAGCCTTAAAATGGATGCTTAATATTAAGCATTAAAACCCAAAATAGTAAAGTTGAACAAAAAACCGAAAACTTAAATCTAAACCTTAAAGTTGAAAACCTTAAACCTTAATTAAAACCCTCATCCAAATCATAGACCCTAGTTAAAACCCTGAACTATAGCCCAAATCAAAAACCTAAACCTTAATTTAATCCATTAAAACCTAAACTTTAATTTGAATCCAAAACCTTAAAATATAAACTCTAATCTAAAAATCGAAAAGCATACTTATAAACCTTAACCTTAGCGTTAAGCCATAATTTTAGAACCTTAAAATTGTAAACACTAACCTTAAAACCTTTAAGTAATAAAAAAAATAAAAATATTTATTTAAAACCTTATAAACCAATCCTAAACACTAGACCACCATTGAAAATCCTAAACATGATCCTAAATGCTAATTAAAAACTTTAAACCCTAAACCTTACTCTAAAACCTTAACAAAAAGACTAAACCTTAATCTAAAATCCTAAGCCTTAAACACTCATCTAAACACCGTAAAATATAATCTTAAACCTTAATTAAAAACCTTAAATCCTAATTTGACACACTAAAGTCAAATCCAAAACTATAATTTAAAATCTTAAAACATAAACCCTAAATTATTAAACAAAATTGTAAATCTTGAACATAATTCAAAACCATATCGTTAATTGATAATATTTAAACTTTAAACTAAAATGAAAAACCTAAATCTTAATCCAAAAAGCCAAAGTTAGCTATATTAGCTTTGAATAAATCTTAGTTTTGATATAACTAAAACTAAAGCTTAATTAACTTGTGTTTAAATATTTTCAAGATTAGTATTTTGTCATAAAATATTTTGTAAACAATTTGAAAAATACTAGAATGTGTTTTAACTCCTTCAAGCACTAAAAAATGTGTTCTTAATGGATACTTTTATATAAAACATATTTTAGATAAGTTTTACATGTTTTAAAGTCATGAAAAACCTCTTAAAATTGATTTTCATATGAATATATCGATACACTATGTGTATATATCAATATAATACTTGGCAGTAGCTAAATAACCTTAAAATGCAATCACTGTTCATATATCGAGACATATTATTTTGTATCAATATAGGACTATTCAACGGTTATATTTCAGACTGTTAAACACAATGTACCGATACCCACCCAATTGTATCGATATAGAAGCATGAGGAGCAACAGGAAATGATATTTTGCAAGCTCTAATGGCTAGGTTCCTTCACCAAATATACCCAACAGCTATAATCATGATCAAAGCTATAAATAAGCCTCTCTAACACCTTCATCTAGAGGAAGAATCAAAAGATTGTGCTTAAAGTCATATCTTTCATCTTTTCTATCATTTTTGCCAAGTATTTCATCTTTATATAAGATTAAATCTTCCTATATTTGTATTCTTCGTTTTGTGTCTTTGGATACATATTTTCTTTGAGCCAAAACTCTTGTAAATACCTAACCTTTGGAGGTTTTATTTGCTTACACTCAAATCCTTGTAAAAAAAGGAAGTTCTTACTTATCTATTGAAAAGTAGAGATGGTTTCTACTTAGCCTTCAAAAGTAGTGAGAGAGAGTTCTATCCCAGCCGCAAAAGATAGAGGGTAAAGGTTTCTATCTTAGCCTTGAAAGATACGGAGTCTAAAGGTTATACCTTGTCCTTGAAGGTAGACAATTCAAGTTAGTGAATTATGGAAATCCAAGGCAAGTGAAGTTGAGGTAAAGGACATAGGCAATTGAGGCTAAACTTCTCTAAATCATTAAGTTTGCTTCTTCTTTCTTTAATTGTTTATTTTTATTCACTAACTTGCACTCCAAAGTTTATTGTTTAGATTTCTCAATTTTATTTATCAAAGTTTTAATTTACCAAAGTTCTAAAAAATCAATTCACCCTCCTTTTGATTCATTCACCGCTAAGAGGTCTAACAAGCAAAAACCTAATATGTAAATGTAAAAACCCTGGACCTAATTTCTAAATCATAATTTAAAACCCTATATCAAATACATAAACCTTAATCTAGAACCTTAAAATCAAAACCTAAATCTAAAACAATAGAACCCAAAACCATATTCTATACATATTAAGTTCAAATCTTAATCCATAATTCAAAACCCCATATCTTAGATTTTAAATTGTAATATAAAAAGTAAGGGTGTGCTTAGTTGGATGAAAAAGAAAAAGGATAGATAGCGAAGGATGGAAAATCGGAAAAAATGAATTTTAGTTGTGCTTGATTGGAAAAAAAGTGAGAGAAAAGAAAATTGAAAAGATTATCATTTTTTACACCTACTAACAAAAATAAATCACTCAAAATTGAAAAGAAAAGGGGAAAAAATGAAAGTAGTGTCTGTTAAGTGTGTATATTTACAAGATTACCTATAATTTTTTTAAAATTTTATTTTTCATCTTAACTAGTAATGGGTATATTAGTAAAATAATATACTTTTATATTTTTTTCTATTCATTTTGCAATCATACCAAGTAATGAGAGGAAAGAAAATTATTTTTTCTTTCCACTTTTCCATCTTTTCTACCAAACACATCAATGGAAAGAAAAAAAAAGTATTTTCCATCTTTTTACTTTTCTTTTCCTCCAATTTTCCATCATTCCAAATTTCCTTTTAGTTTACAAAGCAAAGCTTTAAACCATAAACTCAAAGCCTAATCTTAAACCCTAAAATTGAAAATCCTAAATGCTAACTAAAAACTATTAACCTAAACCTAAATCGTAAGTCTAACATCCTTAAGTTAAAAACCCTCAAACCCAATCCTAGACCTTAATTAAAAATCTTAAACCATAAATCCAAAAAAAAAAAACCAAAGCCCTAATTAACACATTAAAACCTTTAACCATAAACCCAAATAATTGTTATTAAATTTAACATTTTTATTCGTTTAAGCATAACTTAGATTCTAACACTCTGATGGTCTAAATAAGTGAAGCTATAATCTTCACTCGATTTTCCATGACCTGGGTTTTGGTTTTTCAAACTTGGCATTTCTCCTCTAAATCGTTTGAGTAAGCTGGTTTTCATCAATTTTAGCCTTCAAATTTATTTGACGACCTATACCGAGCTTTATTATCATTGATGCCTCATCCTAGAGAATCTGAGCTAAGATATTTTGATTGGCCTATAAATAAGGAAATAGGTTAATTGAGGGACTCAAACAATTGAGATGTTTACAATATTATTTTGTATTTATTTTAGCTCATTTAGAAAAAAAAAAATTCTTATATAATCATTAACTATATTCAATAGTAAACATAAAAAAAAGCCAACAAAAAAAATTATAAGTATATAATAATTATAAAATAATAAGAAGTTTCAAAATATAGAAATTATTTTATAATTATAGTATAAGTAGATATACTAAATTTATATATTTAACTTTATTTGAACTTAAAGGATATTATATTAAAAACAATAGATAATATTAAATACAATATATAAATTAGATTGTTATATAATTTAAAATTTAAACAAATATTTATTAATTGTTAAAATTTTAGTATTTTTGACAATATATAAAATTAAAATTAATTAATACAATCCAAATTAAAAATATTTACAGGTCATAAAATTAAAAAAAAATTGAATCCATTTAAGCGTATTTGAATTTAAACTAATTCGAATTTGAATAAACTAAACTTGAAAAAGCTTATATCAAAAATGGTAAAACCTTGAAATAACTTAAATCTAAAATTATCTAAAATTAAAAAACTTAAATATAAAATTATCTAAATTCAAAAATATCAAAACCCAAAATGATTTGAATTTAAAATAAAATTGTGTCTAAGATTCTTTCCTATCGCGCTATGGGTTTTGATGCTTACGCGTACCTTAGCCCGCGAAATATTGCCTTCCTAACTAAGCTAAGCGAAGCTCTTGCCCTGTCATAGTGTTCAGTCATCTTTTCTCTAACATTGCGATAATAAAGCATAGGGCTATTAACTTGTAGAATATGTCCCTTACACTATTTCAATCTCTTAAGATTTGAAATCTCAGCTATACTCCTCGTCTTCCTTTGAATTTGGTCTATCTTTTGATTCTGGTCATTTTTTCTCCATTATACAAGACCCATGCCACTTTCACCTGTAGTTGTAGCAGCGATCTTGCTTTATATTACCGAAGAAGAAGAGAAAGCCACTTGACTGCTTGGAGAAAAGCAAAAGCTGCTTTTTCAAGCTTTCCATCAAGAAATTACCTTGATGGCATCTTTTTACAGTATGAAATGGAAGGTGAGAAGTTAATGAAATCATTGACAAATAACCCTGGAGCCATCATCATTTAGGCCAAGGGGCCATTAGTAAACTGATAAACAGAGACTGAGAGTACTATGCTCAAGGGGACCCAAGGTTTCTAGTTGAAGAAAATTCTTGTTCGCCCTCTGTCCACGCACACCATCGTGTAAGCAAGACTGGGTTCCCTGTGCTAGAATAGAAATTCATGTTTTCTTCTTATTTGTGACCTTTATTGACCTCGCCCATAGCTTCTAACTGCTTTTGTATGGAGCTTGCTATTTGAATTTTTGAAGTAGTCCAACGATCCAAAGAAAGACATCCTATGAATACTCAAAAATCAAGTTATAAGCAAAAAGGTCTTGACCTCAAAAACTGAAAAATGTAAGTGTCAGATATACAGGGGGATATGGAGGCATGGCGATTTGAATCCCCGAATCAAAGGCTTCATCATTTGCCACAATAAGGCTCTAACAAGACCTAGACACGAATAATAAGAGTCGTACTTTTAATTAGGCTCGACTCAAAAGCCATCTGAAATCACCTATTTTTGGCCTTTGGTCAGTTACCTAAGCAGTGATCCTTTCTTACAATTAGGCATAGACTGAGATTACCATTAGATTCATTCCTATGCTTTTTGTAGCAAGATGATCATGATCAATCATATATCACTACGCTGCTCTATCTCCTCAGAGTAAGAAAGGATAAGGCAAATAAAGGAGTCGAGAAGTTCCATCTCTTCGAAAGCTAGGAAATGAAGAAAAAGCAAAAGAATTGTTATAGTTTAATTTATTAGTCTTGAGCCTTAGAATGGAAACTAGAAAATAGATTCTTCTTGGCCTTCCGAAATGTACTTTACTACTTAAAGGTTATAGCCTTTTATAAAGAAAGACTATACCTTTATTCTCAGTATCAATTGACTTCGGTTGCAAAGACTCTCTTTAGTCCTTACAACTCAGTATCTCCTCAAACGAAAGAAAGGATCTTTCTTCACTGAGATTTGTAAGCTATAATTATACCTTTAATCTGAGCACATAAAAAAATCAAACCTAATTCTCGGGGCTTTGCTCTTGGAGTGTCAAACGGAGGATAAAACTCTTACTTTTACTAATAATTACGATGAAGATACTTGATCTTTGCTTTAAATTTTTGTTCAAAGAATTGTCACTAACAACCATGGCTCGCTTTCTGCAAAATAAGATATGAGTAGGCTTATTAAGGAGCTCAATTTTTTTTAGGCTATGCCTTCAGCCAGTGAACAAAATTAGGAAAATGTTAATTCGGGATCGTACTATCATAACAAGATAGGGGTCTGGGCGTGCACAAGTACTGGAAGAATGAAAGATGGGTTATTTTCTTGGAATTGGTGTGCTCTATGCCATTCGTTGATAGCTTTTTTGTGGTCAAGGTACTACCTATACTATGAATAAGATAAGCTTCTAACTGCTATTACTTAAATGGAAAAGACAGTAAGCAAGAAAAGGGGATAAAAACTTTTGCCTTGTAGATGATAGCACCAGATGTGCCCCTGACGCCTTTCTTCTCTTATTGCAACTGCCATTAATACTTCTACAACGTCCTTTTCGGTCGTAAGCGATTCTAACACTTCCTCCTTGCTTTGAAAGCTGTCTAGTTTTGAACTAGTCTGAGTAAAATGAATCCTTTAATATTTTTTTATTGTTTTTGTACGAGTAAAATAAGCCAAAAAATTATTAAAGTTTGCATTAGTTATTGAGATCTCTATATAAGGTAAGAGGACGCCAATATAAATAGTAATATGAAAAGAATTCGTAATGGTTATTGAGAACTCAAAGCTCATGACAAAAAAAAAGTCAAAGCTTGAAATAGCTCATTTCATTAAGCAACCTTTCATGGCCTTACCTATATGGCTAAACCATATCAAAAAAGAGAAAGAGGGAAAGGATAATCCTACAACTTCAAAATCTGGTTTTTCCTATATTTCTTGTTTGTTGGTCCTTTGTCTTAAAAGGAAACACTTTCTGAAAGGTTAAGTCCAATAAAAGTCACTTTACGTAAAATATTTTAATTTTTATATCATTAAATTTTATTAAAATTTTTTTAAATTTAAATAATTAACGATTTAAAAAAATCATCCAATATCGATAAAATAATAACGTATCACATATAATATAAAATTTTAAATTTTATATAAAATTTTTTTAAACTTATACTTCGTTATAAATTTTATGAAAATAATATATTTATTACTCTCCAAAGTGTTCTAATTGATTAATTTTGTCCTTCGGTTTTCCCTCTGTAATGTCATGTCGCTTAAAACCAGCTACGAAACATTCCATAGCCCCTGTTTGCTATTTTATTTTTTATTATTATTATCTGACGTTTTAATCAATCCCATGATATCATAAATGAGGTGTGCATTTTTACCTATGGCTCCAAATCGAACTTTACTTGCTTGGAAAGGGTGTAAATGGAGTTAGGTGTATACAATTAGTTTCATCGTTAAAATCTTATTTTTTGGGTTGGAAAAAAATCGAAATTGAAGAATGCAAAATAAGTGCGAAAAGAGAAGCTAGTTTGAAACAGAAAAAAGGAAAGAGAATGACATGTAAACTTCGTGTTGGAAATTTTAGATCCAAAAGTTGGACTGTCATTTTCATAATTTTTAATTTTTATAATGTAACGTGAATGAAGATTATTTCATTAAATATGAGAGAATTTGAATATTACAATTATTTTTTTAAGGTTAATATTTAGAAGGGTGTTGTGATGTCTTTATGTGATTGAAATTTTCATTTTAAAAGCAAAATTAAAATTGGCCTTTTGAAAAGTAATAATCTTAAAATATTTTGATCCAATTAACGCAAACCTTAGAAACGTATTAGAATTTCATACACACTCAGTCAACGCAGACCTTTATCTCCTTACTTTACAAAGAAAAGAAGATTATGGAATAAAAAATAAAACTTAAATTATTTTCCACATTTCAGTTAGTAAGGAATTGATTCAATATTCGTGCGGATGTTATTGTCAAGTTTTATTGGCCCATTTTTGTATTTTATAACCATTTTGACGTAATCGTATTTTGAGTGAAATGTGTATTGTTCAATATATTGTAATTCATAATTTTTAAATTCACCGAAAAATTTTAAAAATTTTATTAGGAGTGGGTGACAGATAACATAGTTTCAATAATAATAATAATAATAATAATAATAATAATAATTTTCTATCGTTCAAAATCCTCACCTCAAATCTTTTACATTCAATTATTCTTTATGATTTTAGATGCAAGTATGACTGTATTTAAATCATATCTTCAATTCTCATTTGTTAGAAATATTTGCTTAATTTCCTAATTTCTTATTGGGATATAAATATCGTCGAGCAATTTTCACTAAGTTGATATATTTTCATTGTTAAAAAAGCAAAAGATAGTAAAAAAAAAAAAAAAAAAAGAACGGAAGGACCTCCCAACTCCCAAGTATTGTCTGAAACTTCTATAAATTGTGGGTCCCAAAAGTTGAGGTACATTTTATGTAATTATAATTTTTATAACGTTATTTGAGTAAAATTTTTCGTTAAATATGAAAATAATTCAAAGATTTTATTAATTTTTATACATATTAATTATTAAAAGATTGATGTGATAGTTTGTAATTACTTAGATATTTTATCTTGAAAATAGCATTAAAATTTATTTTTTTAAAAAGAATGATGTATTATATGATATATATATATATATATATTTGCGCTTTATATATTTTGGTTTGGTAAGAACACTCTTTACGAGGCAACAAAAGCTTTAAGCTTCCCGCTCATCTGACGTATATTTTGGCGGATTTGTCTTCCTTTTTTTTTTTTCTTTTTTTCGGCTAAACTTTAAGCTTTGGTTTTAAAATTAAAATCCCACTTAAAAGTTTTTGTTTTCATTACTCTTTCTGACAGACATCAGCGTCAGTCCTAAGCACAGTGTAAAAGTGGTATTGTCATGTCCTACAATTATAGCTATATTTTTTTTCATAAATCCTGGCTGTACCCCAAACCCCTCTCCGTATTTAGTTGCAAAGGGCAAAAAATCAGAAGCTAAACCCACAGGAGAGAACCCAGAGGAAAGCTTTCAACGCCTGATGAGTTGAGACGAACAGCCGAGAAGAAAAGAATATAACAAAGCAAAATCCGAAGTCCGATGCTGGCGATGGATTTTTGCTAGAGTTGGTGAGAGATTCATTGAGAAGGCAAGAAGACACCATTGTTTTGAGCGTCATAGAGAAAGCCAGGGTCATTTAAATTCTCCAACTACGACCCCTTTTAGGCGTCAATTCCAAGTTGTTGGGGCTCTTTGGTTGACTTGATTGTCAAAGAAACAGAGGCCCCGAAGCTACTTTAAATCTTTTGTTTCATCTGTCGATTATCTAAAGAATGTTTGGTCTTTAATTGTTTTTTGTTTTTAGTCTTCGTATGTAAAGTAGGAAGGGGATGAATAAAAAAACAGCATATGGTCGTTACTTTTAAAACCAAATGGTGAACATGTTAGCGGATAAAACATATTGCTGAACTTGGTTTCAGTTTTATTAAACCTTGTTTTGTGATAAATTGAACTTGCTTAATTTTGGTAATATTTTGTAGCTGAATGTACTTTATTTTTGTTTTTCTTTGTAGGTGCTTTTTTGTATTTGCTTCCATATTCTGGGTTTCATTAATTTGTGTAAATTTTACTATGCAGCAATTTGAGCGGAAATTGCAAGTAGAGAAGACGTGGCAGATGGGTTTTGGTGACCGTTTCCTCGGTAATTTTGTTATAGCTTTTTCTTAAATTTAATTTAATTTGGTTGTAGTTTGAATTAAATTTTAAACTTAATTGCTATTTAATTTGAGGCTTAGGATGTCCAAATAGGCTTAGGGTTTAGATTTGAAAGAGAGAGGAACAGTTGAAAGAGAAGAAAGAAATGAGATTATTATGGAAAGGGAGGGATCATGTTTACGTAAAACTTTAAATTTTGATAACTTAATTTGTAAAATTTGTAATCATAAATTGAAATTAATTTATAAACCGTAAATGATTAACTGAAGTTAAGCCTTAAAGCTTAAATCTTTAATCATAAAAATTTAACTCTTTTAAGTTGTAAGTCTGTAATCTTAAAATTTAAACATTAAAATATTAGATTTAACAAATTAGAAATAAAAAGAATAAAAAATGAGAATAGGAATAAAATTACAATTTAAAAAAAAGATAAAAAATAAAATTAAACTTAAAACAAAGCCAAATAGAGGGTGGTTTAGAAGCGATTTAAATAAAGAAGGATGGCAGCCAAAAGCCAAAAGGAGAGGAAAGAGTTTTTTCGCTTGGTTTTATTTGCATTACAATTTGGTTTGCTATGCTTACTTTTTCATTTCATTTGGGAATTTGTGATAATTGTGTAAAAAGACATGTTCTAAGAAAAGAAGCCCCCAAAAAACGATTAAAATTTATATTGATGATGTAATGTGTTTTGCAAGGCAGACGAAAGTGTCGATGCTTAGTAAAATGACTTTGATATGAAGTAAGGAATAGATTAAATAAACCTAAAAATAAATTAAAAAATCGGAAAAAAGGCCTGAATAAAATTAAATTATATTTGAACCAAAATAAAAGAATAAAAAATAAAAAAAATGTATAGTAAAAGAAAATAGAAATAATATTTTGCAAATTGAGAAATTAAAAATAAAAAAAAAGTAAGAATAAATTTGGGAAATTAATTGAAAATAGATTATTATATTGAAAATGCATTTAAATCAACATTTAGATTTGAATATATATTTAAATTTGAATTATATTATGCTTTTTATTGTAAAGTAGCAAGAAAAATACGAGAGACAAAGATTTCTAGTTTTTGTGTCTATTCACATATACAATAAGAGAATCTATACAGATTGAACTATACTAAATTAGTAAAGAATATTAATCGTATCCTAATATTATGCTAAGTACAATAACAAAATAGTTGATTAACATAATTAACAGCTAATAGTTGACTAACTAACATTTATTTTGAATTTTTTCAATTCTAATTAGAAATTAAGCTTGAATTTCATATTGAAATTCAACTTAAAATTGAATTTAGTCTTGGAATTTAATTTTGATTTCAAGTTTAAGTATAATTAAAATTTAAATTTGAGTTTAATTGTAATTTAATCATTACGTTAGAAAATAATTTTCAATTTTTAATTTAAAAAATAATTTTTAAATTTACATTTAAATAAAATTTAAAATTAAATTTTCATAATATTTTTGATTTTAAGATTGATTTTAAATTTTCATAGTATTGATTTTCACAACATCAATACTATAAATTATAATCTTAAACCTTAAACCATAATTTTAAATCTTAAACGGTAAACTTCGTGTCTCATTTAGGGTTTAGAGTTTGAGTTTAAGGTTTCGAGCTTAGGAGTTAGGGTTTGGGTTGGGGTTAAGGGTTAGGGTTTGAAGGTTAAAGTTTGGGGTTTAAAGGTTAAGGGTTAGGGT
>JBBYHK010183291.1:0-33800 GCA_038382065.1 Adansonia grandidieri | reverse complement strand
ATCCATGCATAAATCCTTAGCCTAGCATGTTTCAAGCATGTTTATATGTTAACTTGCATTTTGTCATGAATCATTGTTATTTTTAGCATGCTTCACTTCATGAGATGTGTGCATAACATTTTCTTTGTCAAGACCATTGGTAAAGTCAGCATCCTCATTCATGTTATGTGCCATCCCCTTGGATGTTCATTGTCTTCTCCTTATCTAAGTGCATTTTTTATGGCTATCAAAAACTGATTTTCAAAACCTCTTTAAGCCAAGCATGTTAACCTTAACCAATAAGGATTAACATGAACTTTGTATTTTCTTTAAAGTTAGCAAAAAAAAGTCTTGGGGAGAATTAAGTTTTTCAAATCTGGAATCCTAATTAAACGAGCTCAAAACTTTTGATTTTCCAACGAAAATGGCCCTGCACTTGTTCCCAAAATGTTCATGCCTTGTTCTTGAGTCAAAACCTTGAATGGTATGATCAACAGGTTGTTTCATCATCCTAAACTACTCCGGGGCTATTATGCTCATGCCACTCTTTCCTTTCAGTCATGGCAGTTTGAATGTCAATGACCCGAGTTGGACTTAAATACATAAAGAAAAATAAAAAAATCCCCTACTTTGCTTTCTCCCCTATTGGCAGCACAACTATTGTGAATTGAAAAATTAGTTTAAAATCCTAAATGATTTTTCATGAATTTTTTGATATTTTTCTCTCAAATTGTTCAAATTATCTTTAAAATGATGTCTTATTCACCCTTGGATCATTCTGGATAAGAAAGTTATGATTTTTCAAATCTAAACTATCCAAAACCCCTAGAATCAGCAACATGTATTCTAATTGGGCCATTCAGACCCACTAAATGATTCTTCCAAATCCTTCAAACATTTTTCCTAAAAAATTCATGAAATTTCTTTTTAGAAAGTTATCGTTTGCAATTTTTGGATACCAAACGAGTTTAGGGTGATTTTTCAAATTTTGACACATCATGTCCCTCATATGCTCTGCCAATAGTGTAATTAATCAAAACTTGAAAATTTATTCCCCTGGAAAGTGATTTTTGGGGATATTAGAGAATATTTTTAGATTGACCCTCATTGAGTTACCTTTTTAACGGTATCTTATTCACCCTCTAAAACCTTCAAACCAATTTAGAATAAATTTTGCTATCCCCCTATTTTTGGTTATGGTCAAAATTGAGTTGCTTTCTCAAGCTTTGTCTCGAGACATTCGAATGTCACCATATCACCCTGATCAACCTCGAGAACATGCTTTAACCTCCCATAGGCTCGCATCAAGGCATGAATTTTTTTACATCTTTGCCATCCTCATTCATAATAATTTCTTTTATCAAAAAGTGTCAAAATGCTCACTCATTTTCTAAATCATAAAGTTTTGTCAACTTAAGTTTTCTAGCTCGACTTCTTTAAAGAGTGCCAGACATGTCACTTTCAGGATCCAACCCTGACCTTCTGAGGGGATACTTTAACCCCACTTGTTTAAAATTGTTAAGATTTAAAAGAATCTTCCTTTGTCAAAATTATTCATCATCCCATCTTTTTGAGGGGATACTTCAACCTTGTCTTTCATCTACAATTAAATTTTTATTCTTTCTGAATTTCCATGAAATGTCAAGAGTCAAGCCCATTTTTATTTAAAAAAAAAAAACCTCATTCAATCAAGGAACCCAGATCCATCTCAAAAATTATCGATTCGATTATTCTTTGATAATCGATGCCAATTATGAGATAAATTCTAATAGTCTATCCCTTCTTTTTATCATAACATTAAATGGTTCATGTTATGTTACTTCATTTGTTGCCTTACTAACGTGATTTCTTTGTGATGATTATTTGCATTCATATTTTCAAATCATTTCAAGTAAAATTAAAAGTGATGCTCCGCGTAGATATCTCTCTAGTGCCCAAAATGGAATATTTCATTTTCAAAGTAAAATCCAAAGGTCATTTTATTAAAAATTTCTATATTTTCCATCTATCAGGGGTGTATATGAGATTAAATCTTTTCATTAAAATATGGATTTGTATTTCTATAAAATTCATGCATTAAAAGAGGGTTATATCAAAATAGTGATGAGTTAAGATCGAAAGAATCGAAACTAAGATAAGACATAATAGTACGGTATCGATTTCGGGATTCGTGAAGAGGTTCATGCCTCATCATGCGTAACCAACTCCTAAACTCAAATGGTAAATCTTTGTACCACACAAACTACTGAATCGATGTTTTGAGTTTCATAACTCAAGATGTAGGTTTCAATAGGCATCCGATCATGCCTAGCCCAAAATGATCGATGGTGACTCCAAGCATTGGCTACTTTGTGATGGTCATTCAAGACCAATAAGATGATCGATTCATCTTATGGTCCCCTTCACTGTATCATGAGTTAAGAATCTATACTTTCTTATTCTCATCACGTTGCAAAGGAAAAGTCTTGATCAATAAGACATTTCCTAGTCAGGAAAATATTTTAAGTTGTATACACCTATAGATCTGCGAAGATCCACCCTAGGGTACATTGCGACAGCTTGGTGACTCCACTGGGGACTGTATAGAGAGTTAGGCCAATAACTAGCTGTGTCTTACTAGGTTCTCAGTTCTTTTGATCTTCGATCATTATTTAACTATGACCATTTTTTTGTTTTGTCAACTAATCTTTCATTTGACATGATTGTCAGGATTGTCTTATTTTTTAATAATCATCAATTTAATAAAATTGGTAATACGAGAGTAAGCAAAAAGGTTTGATCATTTCCTCGTCACACATCATGCACTTGCATGTGCATTAGGGTCCCGCCAAACTCCATGGTAAGGTTATAACCCAATCATTAGGATATCCGCCTTCATGAGTAACCCTCCGCATAGGCATAGCAATAAGTTTTCGGATGTAAATTACCTATGTCTCTCATAAGTAACCCTCTACATTTGTATAGGAAAATATATCCACTGGATTAAATCTGTTCTACCAAACCATGGTGGGCTTAGGATCGGGATGCCTTAACTATCTTTATCGAATGGAAGAGCAATTCAGATACCTATTTAGTCATCAACTTAAACCTCATATAGTGAGCCTTATGAGCTAAACCATGTCAAACCATAGAAGAACATTGCTAGAACACCTAGAGAATAGGGTGACCTAGGGAAACATTCCTAACCTTTACTCTCAATTACCATAACTACGCAGGTGGTAATGAGTGTACAATTATTACCCGTATCTGCATTTTTTTATCATTTATCAAAGCATGCTGTCATGCTGCCCGAACAACGGCTAACCTTTGTCTAAATAAGTGACGGTGAGCAAAAACAATCATTCACAATGTCTTATGCTGTAATCTGTTTTGCTGTCCGAATCACGGCTTAACATGTATCCACACTAGTGGTGATAAGCGAATATTACTATCGATTGGTTATTTTATCACCTCATGAAGGGCAAGTTGTATCCGGACATGTTGATGAGCTGGCCATTTCTTGTCTCATCACCTTGGTTGAGACATGTTATGAATATTTTTTTTATTATGTTGTTAAATTCTTTAATTCCTGGCATTTGTCTCTTTTACGTTTTGCTACCTCATTTTCCTTTCATTTTATGTCCTGGCACATGCATCATCTCATCATAACTATCATGATTATCATCATTCTGGGGTAATTAGTCCGATTCGGTGTTCAATAAGGGGCATCATCTATGGGGCAACAACTCATCTCCACTATCAAGTTTTTTAAAAATGCCAAAACATGGTCAGAAGGTCGCCAGCATCAAGACGAAGATATCTTAAAGCCTGATTACGGCTTAAAATGTATGAAGAGGTTAAGATCAATTTTCATTAGAATGATTGTCGAGAACAAAAGCACATTTGGGATAGTTGGGACAATAATGAGAAAGAAGCCTTCACTAAAAAGTATGAGGATATAACTCTCTTACTTCGAGTTCAGTTGTATGATGGCTTGCTATGAGTAACGGCACAGTTCTAGAATCTGGCCTACCGATGTTTCACCTTCAACCAATAAGATTTAGTCTCTACCATTGATAAGTACACAGCTCTACTCAACATAGAAAAGGCTAAGTCAAACTGGATTTACTGTAAAGCGCTAATGCCTTCTACATTCAAGAAAAGGTTAAGGCAAGTTCTTGGGGCCATAGAAGCATGGGTTGATAGTCACGTCAAAGTAAAAGGAAGCAACAAATGCATCTCTTAGGCCAGCTTGAAAAAGACCATGGTAAATCTTTTTGATCAAAAGAAAGCTCAAGATGTATATGCTCTGGCAATCTAGGAGCTCATTATATTCTCGTAGACTTTGGGTTATGTAGAGGCAGCGGTCATAGATTTCTTTTCTTGCCTATGTTGCAACATCAAACCTGCTTTCACCTTCATCATCGAAACCATCTGCCCTCAACTTTCGTAAAAGAATGGGAACAAGAAGGTTTTATTGGGTGTGTCCCATTGCTCTAGATATGGCTCCTAGGTCATTTTTGTGTTAGGAAAGGGAAAGCCAGGCAAAATTTCTTTTTCAAGATCAATCCTCTTTTCGTGTCATTAGAGGAAGAATGTCATCAAAATAAGATAGAAAAGCATTGGGTCGAAGAATTGCAAAACATCAAGGAGGAAAAAGTCATGTGGAAAGCCCCATGGGTGTTCCTTCAGTCGATTGTGTATAGATATGGAGACTACACTTATGTATCACTCCTAGGATTATAGGGAAGTATCAGGTATGCTCCTCTATTGGTATTGTGTTAGTTCCAGTGCTAGCAATTCATCCCGTTCTTCGAAGACTTGGGACATTAGGATTTTGAATATGGAGAGCCTAATTATAAAGCGAAAGTCCAATTAGCTTTCCAGCTTGGAAGAAGATCCACTGTATGGAAGGATACTGGAGAGGAAGCCCCACCACTGCTGGATATGAAGAATGGAGGCTCTACCATATCAATGACCTATTTCCACCACCCAACTTCGGGATACTACAAATCCCAATAAAAGAGCCACCTTCTGAGATCGAGCTACTTAGAAGGGAATTCAAATAAGAAAAGGCATCCTTTGTCATAGAAATCTTTTAACTTAAGGAGGAAAAAAGCTAGCTAGAGATAGATATCTATCTTAGGATCGGCGAAATAAATCAAGTCGTCAAAGAAAGGGATCGCCTCAAAGATGACCTTGAAAGCTTAACCAAGGATTATGTGGCACTCCAATAAGCTAACAAGTTTTGCAAGACATTAGTCAAATAGGAAGCAGAAGTTGCCACTGTTAATCGCGAGTTGAATTAGTAAAAAGAGGAAGTTAGAACTAGCAAAGAAAAATTTATAAGGGCACATGCTCTTGCCTCCACCTACCAACAAAGAAATCAAAGACTCGAGACCGAAACACAAGATGCAAGAGCTTCCAGTGTCAAAAACGAAGTCCTTACCCACAGAATCCAGGAGTTAAAGCAGTTTCACCAGATTTGTCAAGGTCATATCAATGAACTAACAAGGGGTTTCGAGCAGTGCAAACTAGATTGGCAAGCAACAATCGACCAAGCACATCTAAACTACCAAGTACAACATCAACACCTTACTAAACAAGTTCAAATGGCTTAATGAGAGGTAGATGATATGATTGAGGTAGCTTAGTCCATAAGGCGAGACATTGTACCTGTCAGAGATCTTGAGTAGCAACATTTAGGCTTTCTGATTATGTGATTACACAATGTAATCATATTAGATATTTTCAGATGTAATCATGTTGCAAGAAAAAACCTTTTTATGGCTTTATGAATGATGTTATTGATGAAACTGTTCCAGGAATCAATTGTCTCAAATGCATATGCACATTTAATTTCACTATTTTGTTCTATACACGTGCATCAATCATTCATTATCTAAACTCATCATTGCATCATAAACACTCATCAATAAATACATTTTTAAGTGAAAGTCTAACATGGGAATTGGGCCATAAAAGTGCAAGGGATTCTGAGGTCAATCAGGAAAATGAAACCTAACATCCTGCATCGCTACAACACACAACGTCACAAACAAATCATGGAGAGTGATCAGGAAGCTCGTATTGAGTGACTTGAGTTAATGGTTAAGGAATCATAGGACCAGATGCTCTATCAGCAAAGCAAAATGCAAACTCAAATTACAAGACTTATGAAACTAATGGCAGACTCTGTGAAAGAAAAAAGGTGAGCCAACACTGCTAAAACAAGGGATGATCCACCCAACACTAAAAGTCCTCTTACCAGTAATCCATAACCCACCCAATGGGAAACTAGACAAGAACAACGGCCCGCTCCTACACCTGCCTCTCAGGCTCTGCCAGTCATCTACCTAAATCCCATTGTGGCAGGTTAATTCATTCTCAGTACTCAAGGGGTTAACATAGGACTTTCATCAGCTGATCTGATAAACCTTGATCATGAGGAACCAGAGAAAACAGAAGGTCAAAAGTCCACCATGACTGTAGAAGAAATGAATAAACTCCAACTACTAGAAAAACACCTCCTAGCTATAGAAGAAAGTGACAAGTTCAAAGCCCTTGACACGCAATCGCTATCATCAGTGTCTAACCTTGTCATTCCCCTAAAGTTTAAGGCCCCAGAATTTGAAAAATTCAATGAAACCACATCCGAATATAACTACGAAAGATGGCTGGGTATGAGAAAGATGAAAAGCTCCTTATCCAATACTTCTAGCATAGTTTTACTGGGGTAATGGGTCGATGATATATTGAGCTAGACAATGAAAAAAATCCAATCATGGGCTGACTTGGCTAAGGCTTTTCTAAATCAATACCAGCATATGTTAGATTGGGCACCAGACCAATTTTCCTTAATGAATTTTGAGAAAAAGTCCACTAAAAGTTTTATACACTATGCCTAAAATTGGAAAGAAGAAGTAGCCCTAGTACAGCCTCCCCTTAAAGAAACAGAGATGACAGTCACTTTTATTCACACCTTACGTGCTCCTTATTACAAGAAGCTCATAGGAAATGCCACCAAGAAATTCGTAGACCTAGTTTTTTTTAGAGAAATGATTGACGCAGCCATTAAGAGTGGTAGAATGTCTATTGGGAAGCACCTGGATCAAGTAAGAAGCCTATTGCTAGTATAAAGAAGGAAGAAGAGGCTAATGCCATAAGCTATGCTAGCTCATCTAAGCCAAAATGACGTCAAATACCCGACCCTTACTACCCAAGCATGCTATATTCTCATCGTATCATAATAGCCTCTCAGCCAATTCATGCCATAACCTACAACCCATCCTTTGCAATCCCATTAAACTTACCACAAAGCTACCCTCTACAAGTTCACCAATACCAATCGAACAACCAATAATGCACATGGTAATCAAGGTGCAAATCAATAAAGACAACATTTTGATCCCATCCTTATGACCTATAAGGAACTCTACCAAACCTTATTGCAAAATCATTTAGTGGCCCCAATCTAGTCCCAGAAAAGAAGCCATCATACCGCAATGGTATAACCCTAATGCCCACTATGAATACCATGTTGGGGAAAAGGGCATGAAATCGAGAACTGCGTATCTTTCAAACAAAATGTGCAAAATCTAATTAACTTAAAAGTCTTATAGCTCGGGATGAACCAGGAACTAAATATTGCCATTAATCCTTTACCAAACCACACTGATCCAGTTGTAAACATGATCGGCATTAAGAACAAACATGAAGTCAAAACAAGAATAGAGGATGTAAGGATGCCAATGTTCTTGGTCTGGCAGGCATTGATTCAGGTCAGATTGCTCAACGTAATAGAAAAATTAGAAGACAATCCCTACAACTTCTGTGACTTCCACACGGTGTAGGTTATACCCTACAAACATGCAAAGAGTTTAGGTCCATGGTTCAAAGAATGATGAATGAAGGCCAAATAGAATTCTATCATGAAACCACACCCGATGCTGAATATATCAACATGATAGGAGATGAAACCACACAGCTGCCTTACGGGAGAAACTGACCCCTCATTTTTTATGGCAAGTTAAATCTCGAGGTTAATTTTTTGACACCTACACCGAAGTTAGTTGTCGAGGTACCTAAACTATTCCCGTATAAGAGCAACAAAGTTGTCCCATGGAAGTACGAGAATCAGGTAGTGATGATAGGAGAACTAACTCTCGCAACTGCTGCAATGGAACTGTCAAGAGTTAGTCACCTCACCCATAATGGTAGGTGTTATGCTTCCTCAGCTTAAGAAAAATAAAAGGTTAATACATCTCCAAGCACCAGTACCATTTAGGCCCAAGCAAAGAATTTTAAGCCCGAGAAAATTAAGGAAGCAATGAGTGAAAGATAAGCCACAGTGTTTCTCAAGTTCATCAGGCACACTGAATTTTGCATTGTAGACCAGTTAAGCAAACAACCCGTAAAGATTTCTATGCTATCTCTGCTTCTTAATTCAGAGGTTCACTGAAATGTATTACTGAAGGTGTTAAATGAAGCATATGTGCCATCGGACGTCTCCGTGGACAAATTAGATTAGCTAGTGAACAATATCATGACCGATAATTATATCTCCTTCACCAATGATGAGATCCCACCTAAAGGTAGGGGCAGTTATAAAGCTCTACATATCACTAGCCTTTGCAACGGATGCATTTTGCCCAAAGTACTCATAGATAATGGGTCAGCCTTTAATGTTATGCCCATGACTACATTAAGCAAACTCCTTATCGATCAGTTTAACATCAAGAGTAGCCACTCCATAGTCTAAGCTTTTGATGGATCATGTCATGGAGTAATTGGAAATATCACAATCTAGCTCTAGATAGGCCCATGTACATATGAAGTTGACTTTCAAGTTATGGATATTAATCCATCTTTCAACTACCTATTAGGAAGGCCATGATACACTCCCTAGGGCCATCTCATCCTCTCTCCATTAGAAGCTCAAATTTATGATAAATGACAAAGTAGTCATCATCAAGGCTGAAGAAGAAATGCTCACCACTACTTTCACTAAAAAAATCTACATAGAGCCTAATAAAGATGTACCAGAGTCATTCTTCCAATTCTTCGAGTTTGTTAATGCAATATTTATGGGAGAAGGATTGCCAATAATTGAACCCCACCTGTCAAAAAGTACCCAGTCAGGTTTAAAAATAATTGTTGGCAAAGGTTCCTGTGCTGGAAAAGGGCTTGGCAAGAACCTACAAGGGATGGCCCAAGCTCTATAGGTCACCACTTAAGTCAACAAAAAAGGCTTAAATCCAATCACAAGCCCAAAGCTAAAGCTTGCTATGAATTTTGATGATGTTTGGTGCAAAAACCATGTTTGAATCAAATTTTTAGATCAATAATGCAACAGATAAAAGATCACTCAAATTGGCAAAGATGGCTCGGTGTATCGATACAAAACATTATGTATCGATACGCAAGGAAAATATTGATACATTGAAGTATGCATCAATACCAACAGCAAAAAAAGTTTCTAGTCTCAAGACCTAGTGTCCTGTATCGATACCTTATGGACTTGTATCGATACTCTTGCTTGTGTATCAATATTTGATACAAGTATACTAAGTATCGATACCATACCTTAGGTATTGATACCAAACCCTCTTGTGTTGATACTACATGTAAAAATTTATATTTTTTATGATGTGAGAGCTTCGTATCAATACCCTCACACCAATATGTCTTGCTCATATCTTTAATTCTTTGAATTACCTCACTTTTGCTAAGAATAATGGGAAATTGACTTGTGATCCTCTGTATAACTCCATGGATACCCATGATGATGACCTCTGATGCCCTGATGATGGCCTGGAGAAAATAAGATGTCTACAATATCGATTTAAGGTGTCATAGGGGTGTTAATCCTTCCCAATGTGTAATCAACTCCTGGATCCTTTTAAAACAAACTCTAGGATATGTAATCAATAAAATTAGTGATGGATTTCGTAAATCAAAATCACCCATTTTAATAGTTATCCAGTCATACCTAGCCTAAAATTATCAATGGCTATCTAAGTCTTGGCCACTTGTAGTGGCCATCCAAGACCAATTGGACAAGTGATTTGTCTAACGATCCTCCCCTCTACTATCACTCATCATGGCTAATTCTAATCCTAATTAAGGGATAATCCAAAGGCCAATAACTTTTTTAAGTCAAGCGTGTGCAACATGCGATGTGACTACTTGGCAAGGTTTTGACAGCTTGGCAACTCTATTGGGACATTTAGTTAGAGTGTCAAGGCTATGACTAGCTAAATTTTATCTAGTTCTTGGTTTCCCTTAGTTTTTAGTTATTATTTATTTGTAATCCCCTTTCTTTATCTCCTTTGTACATATCATTTATTTGCCTTTACTCTTTGTATATTTATTTTTCTTATGATTGCTAGAAGTTCCCTTTTATTTGAAAAATGAAAACAACAATTCTTTTATAATGGTTATAAAGAGTAAAATAAAAAGGTTGATTGTTTCTCTGAGAGACGCTATGCACTAGCATTTACATTAGACTCTCAGTCATATTTTTCTCGAAGAGAGATTAGCACCATTGTTAGGCAAAAATGAGCTAATTGTCCTTTATGGTATCTCTTCTTTACCCATTGGGTAGCAATATCTTCCTATGTGTAATGTACCCATGCTCTCGCGGTATCCTTTTTAATTGTTTAGGCTTAAGGAAAAACATCCACCTCAATCAAACCCATTCTACCAAGCTTGAGATGGGCCTAGGATCGAGGTGCCTCGACTATCCTTATCAGACAAAAGATTTGGGAACTGATTTAGAGTCAACCTAACCCCATATAATTAGCCATAAGAGCTAAAACATGTCAAACCACACCGAAGTGCTACTAGATTGAGCTAAAGAATAAGACAGTCGTGGAAACACTTCTTACCTTTTACTCCTCTTTATCATTCATTATTATGTAGGCGATGATGAACGAACATCATCGCTAATGTCTAAATTCCTGCCCCAAATCATACCATCCATTGCAATAATGTTATTGGGGTATGCCATTCTATTGTTTGACGAATACTAATGCCTATTTTTCTTTCTTAAGAGATAACATTCAAATTTTGTCACTTAGTACCCTATTTAAGGCTCAGTATTGCCTTTCAAGGAATAAAACCAATGCGAGCATGTCGTCTTGCTATCTAAACAATGGCTTAATGTCCATCAATCACTAGAAAATGATAACCGAATATCTAGGTCTTTCATAATGTCCTTAGAGGTATCATGCTATCTCGCTATGGGTAAATCACTTGAGCAAGCCTTTATGCTGTCTAACAAATGGCTTAACATTGACTTATAACTAGATGGTGATGAATGAATCATCACAATCCTGAGCATTAATCTTCATTCTAATAGGAGATCTCTAACCCAAACATGCCATTGTCCTATCCATGTAAGTCTAGGTTTGATAGGCAAAACGATAATACCTATGGTTTTTCTATGCTTGCTTAAGGCATCATGATGCTATCGGGCATTTTTGTTATATGTTTTGTTTCTTGTTCTTAAGGTATTACAACTTAGTGTTTATTTTGTTGTTCTCTTTACTACATGCATCATGTCATTCCATGCCATCTTGATACAATTGGTTCCAAGGCACAAGTATCTTACCATGGCACATCTATAGACAAGTATCTTACCATGGCACAAGCATTGGTTGAAGGTTTTGACGATTTCAAGATAGTTATGGTTACATCAAAAAGAGAATAGAGGTAGGGTGGGGATAGCCTCCAACACAGATATATCTGAGATTCTAGAGTAGGCTAAAATGGTTTTTAAACAATTTAATCTTCAAGAACTAAAAAGCATGTGGAACAGTTGGGACAAGGCTAATAAGGCATTTTTCACAGAAGATTATGGGGATTATTGCTCTATTAGTCTAGATCTAAGTCGACTTCAGAATATTGCGAGCCGTGATATAGTTCTAGAATCCCTTATATAGGTGCTTCACTTTCAACAGTAGGATTTGGTCCTTACTATGGAAGAATACATGACCCTACTCAATATTAGAAAGGCATAATTTGACCAGATTTACTCTAAGTCAGCAAAACCTATATCTCATAAGAAGAAGTTGGCCAGTATGCTTGGAGTCAGAGAGAACTTGGTAGACTCGTATGTAGTCAAACCAAGAAATAGTGCATGCATGACCAAGAATGTTCTAAAATCTTCCATGAGTGCTCAATTAGACAAGAGGAGGATTTGGGATGCTTTTGCATTAGCAATCTATGATTTAATCATTTTTCAGAAGGCTTTGGGGCACATAGAGGTCATCATAGTGGATATTTGATTGAAGTTAAGTTGTGGCATCAACCCTGCACCTACCATATTAGTACAGACTATCCGATCCTCAACTTTTGTAAGGAAGAAGAGCAACATATACTTCATCAGATGTTCATCACTTTTGTATTTATGGCTCCTCAGTCATTTTTAGGGTAGGAAACTACTGTAGCCATATGTTGCAATGTGGCTCGATTATGAATCTTGACCAAGCCCGACTTAAAAAGCCCTCGTTCCTATATTTATTGATATATCACTATTTTATATTCTCTTATTTCTATGAGCCATACATTAATTAATATTTTTTATTTTCAGGCACTAGATGGTCGAGATGAATCGCTCACTTAACTTAACCTTAAATAGTTATTATGAAATAATTATTTATTTTGAGTTGCCACTAATCCATTTGGGCTAGGTGAGATTGGTCACCTATTGAGTTTGTATTTCAATGGTTACGAAACCCAAGAATACCAATTTTGAGATCCATGATCATACTAGGGATCATTTAAAAGGGTTCGAGAGTTGGTTACAATCATAAGTAATTGTAAGGATCAACCCCTTGTGTTGCCCGAAAATCAATACCTTATTAATTACATGTTAACTTGAATTTTAATTTTTATCTGGTTTCAACATATGGCATTTAATTATAATTCCCAAAATAATATTTTATGAAGCCAATTTATTATTTTGTGTCAAGAATGTCGAGTTTTAAAAATTTTGAAAATCAAAATCTCCTATGCATCCCACAAAAGTTTTTTTTTTAAAAAACCTTTTGCATTCAAACCTTTCAATGGGGTGCAAAAGATATTTGGATCTTTAAACCGTTTTGTGTTCCTCTAATTTTTAGTGAGGAGAATGATAAAAAATCTTTCGTCTTGATTTTCAAAATTATGAGAAATCTTAATTTTCATTTTGAAAAGGATATCTCGTTAATAAAATAGCCCATAGAATCCCTCTCATATTTTGGGAGAAATTTCACATATTATTTTAACTTGGAGACATTGCCTTAATTTTCAAAAAAATTTAATTTTATTAAAAATATTAATATAGTATCCTAAGACCAAAAAATAGTCTAAAATTACGAACCTATCTCTAATCTCTTCAGCATGAAAGTGTCCCTAACACATAAGACTTGAAAGTATCCTGCTAACTTTAAAGGACATGATAAAGTTATGAACCTATCCTAAGTGCACACCTTTGGCATAGAAGCATCTCAGTGACTACCTAGGATTTAGCTCTAAGAAAATACCAAAATGCCCCTCGGATATACATTCGACATAAATATATCTTGGTAACCTTAAAGGATACGAAAAGGTAGGTAGTGATGATTTTTACCCTAAATGGTAGTTTCGACATCAAGAGTGTCTTAAAATGCAAAAAATACAATTAAGTGCCTAAATTCTTCAAAATTTCATTTTGTACCCTAATGAAGAACCAAAAGGATATGAAATGTTTTAATATTTTTAGTGCCCCACCAGAGGACCAATGGGATGCCCAAAATATGCTAAAATATTCTAAGTGAATGATTTCATGTTAGAGATGACCATTTTGACCTAAAATGCTAGATTTTCCTAATGGTCCCAAAATTTTTCTAAATTTGCAAATTGATCCCTAAATGGATTAAATTGCAAAATAAACACTGAAACTCATCAAAAACACATAGGAAATTTATGTCATGGTCCTAGTACCATTCAACCAAGCACCTATGGGCTCAAAAAAATTCAGATATTTACAACTAAGTTCTTAAATTTTTCTAAAATTGTTAAATACCCTAAATGCCTAAAATTAGAAAATTTCTATTTCTTAGCCACTACCTATTACCTTAAGCATGTAAATACCTATAAATGTTTTTAGAATTTTTTGAGAAAGTTATGAAATGGTCGTTAAAGGTTTGATCAAGCTTGGAAATAACCCTAAATGGCCTAAAAAAATAAAAATCATGTTTGACCCCTATAAGTTTTAAACAATCCAAGGAACACCCATAAATAGGTTGAAAAAAATGGAAAAGTTTATGAAATAGGCCCTGCAACTTCTGTCATTAACTAAAACAGCCCTTGAATGGCCTAAAGATTAAAGGAAAATTGCATTTTAACCCTAAAATTTTGGTTATTCACAAAACAACACCCAAAAATTTAACTTTTCATGAAACTAGACCAAATGCATCTTAATTTCATCTTAGAATACTTCCAAGCTCAACACATAACAAACATTCTCAAAGTGTCAATATTTAAGAAAAATCACAAACTAGATGTAAAAATAAAAATAAAAATACTAAATACAACTATGTATGATCCATGAAATCCATCAACTTTAAAATTTATTTTAACACATGTGAACTTGTTTTAAAGCATTTAAACTTTTAAAAAGTTTTAATGCAATTCGAACAAAAATCAAGGAAGTAAGGTCATGGCTCTAAGCTTAGCCTTTAAACATAAATCATGCTATGGCTTAAGCTTAATCGCCTTAATAAATAAGGATCATGAAGCTACCTTCTAAAGATGGAGAACATGGAATTGAAATAGTGAAAATGGAAGTGATCTTAGAAAGAAAACTAAAAGAAATATTCCTTTCTCCAAATAAAACCCTTAATTTCAATACTTAAAACTCAAAAATGAAAACTTTTTCATGGAACTTTTGTTGAAATTTTTTTCTCCAATAGCTAAGGGAGGAAGGGGGGTTCTTTTATTAAAGGAAAAGGATGAAAAATGAATTCCCCTAATACCTTCTTAAGTGCCATCCATATGGTCACCAAAAATACCCATTCTTTTTTTTTAATTTATTTTTTTATTTTTTATTGCCAGTTTGGTGAAATCTCATTAATTCATTTCATATCCTTCATGCTTGATGTCATAGATCTTACTAAACTTATCCTCTTTGATTGACAAATTTAGATTTTATTTTTATTTGATTTTTATTTTCATTGAAAAAAATCTCTACACATAAAAGAGAAAAAAATTTTAATCCGATGGTGATAAATTAATTTGATTAGTCAAAAACCAATCCAATGGCTTGGAATGTGTTCACAACTTCAACCTTATTTTGATTAGTTGGAAAAAATTTGATAAGTCAAATTTGGAATAAAAAATGCCACACGTACATATATATTTTATTAGCTAAAAGTAAATAACATTTGATCCAATGGCCATCAACACATTTGACTTTGTCAAAAATTGATCTAATGATTGGTAATGTGTTGGAAAATTCCACCTTAATTTTATTGGTTAAAAAAGATTGGATATGCCACTTGGATTTTTCTTAAATAAAGAATTACTACATGATACATAATTAGAAGAATTGTCATTCCAAAATAGGAGTTGTAAAATTCTACATTTAAATTTCAAAATTCACATAATTAAAGTGAGCGATGATCAAATTAAAATATTTTTATGGTAATTCTAAAAGAATTAAATGAAATTTTCATGAGAAAAAAAAGGAAAACTCTAATTACAAAACTTCATTTAAAAAAATGTTATGAAAAATCTACTCATGGAATCCTAATTAAAATTCACATGAGAGAATTTGAAAAAAAATTTGGATGAAAATCTAGAAAAATTTTAAAGGAATCAAGATTAAAAATCATGAGAGTGCTCTAAAATCTCATATATCCAAAATTTAATTTCCATAAAAAAGATAGTGGAAAATTCCATGCATTACATACTATTTGAAATATTCATGCATGAAATAAAATAAGAATTGATAAAATAAATGAAAATAAAAAAATTCCAAGTGTTGAATTCTAAAAAGAATTTTTATAAATAATTGAAAAATTTTATGTGTGAAAGAAAAAATAAAAAATTTCAAACTCATAAAAGTTTATGAGAAAAACTCTTACGCCAAAAATTATTATTTGAAAAATATTCACAACTCATAAAATAAAATAAAATTTTAAAAACTGAATTAATATGTATTTAATGAAAGTATTTTGATGAATTTTAAAAAATTTTAAACTTAGAAAAATCCCACTAGAAATATTTACGGAGTATAAGACTCTGTATTTTGGAAACAGGAAAAATCCACAAAATGGATTGGGATTTTTCAAAACTGATTTTAGGTTAACTTAATGAGAATATTTAAAGAATTTTGAAGTTAAAAACTTGAGTAAATTCCACCAAAAATTTTACGGATAAAGGGAGACTTGTATTTTGTGAAAGATAAAATTTTAAAAAGAATACATTGAAATTTATAAAATGAGTTTAATATAACCTATTATCCAAAATATTAATTTAAAAAATGGTAAAGATAAAAATCTGAAGTCCAAAACAAGTCTTTACAAAAAAAATTCATGAGCAAAATATTGAAAATACTATGAAAAATTTAATTGTAACTGGAAAAATTGAAAACTTTATACCTTGTGGTATAAAATGCCAATATATAATTTTTCTTGAATATGTTTTTTTGATTTTTTCGAATACATATCGGCATAAATACTGTATAGATTTTAATAAAAATATGAACCGGTCAACTTTCTGAGTTTCATGAAAAAATCTCAGATGCCTAACATGGGAAATTTGACTATAAAATTATATGTAGGAATGATTTTGAAAATTTGAAAAAAAAAATTAAAAACTAATTTTTTTCTTGAATATTCATCTTTTTTATCTGATATCATTCTTCAAATGGTAGTTTTTCTATCATTTGCCAATATGGCCATCTATTTACGATAGAATGAGTTACAAAAATGTGTAAACTACCCAGCAGAAGTGAACCTTTATCAGGGTGATAGCTCTATTCCCAGTGTCAGATAATAAGACTACTAGAAAAAGAACTCATTGAAATTAGGTGTCTACAACTGGCTTTCTTTAGCCATTGTTGAGAATCAAGAATAGGGCAAAGATGAAATAGATAAAATTTTGTCTAAGTTGTGAATTTTTTTCAAATAAAACTACATTAAATATATTCATTAAAAATAAATAACCAAAGGTAAAACCTAGGTTAAGATGGGAAAGTAGACTATGGTGAAACCAAAGTCTAGAAGGTTGACCAAGGCGAAATTGATACAGTCAAACAAGGATGACCAGGATGTAACCTAGGTCTAAAGGGTGGACCAGGGCGAAATTGATATAATCAAATGAGGATGACTATGATGTAATCTAGGTGTAAAGGGTTGACCAGGGAAAAACTGATGCAGTTAAACGAGGATGACTAGGATGTAATCAAAGCTTAGAGGATTAACCAGGGTGAAATCAATACAATCAAACAAGGATGACCAAGATGTAACATAGATCTGAAGGGTTGACTAGGGAAAAACTGATACAGTCAAATGTGGGTGACCAGGATGTAACTTAGGTTTAAAGACTTGACCAGGGCAAATTGATACAGTTAAACGAGTGTGACAAGGATGTAACTTAGGTCCAAAGGGTTGACCAGGGCAAAACCAATACAATCAAATAAGTATGACCAAGATGTAAATGAAGACTAGAGGATTGACCAGGGTGAAATCGATATAGTTAAATGAAGATGACCAAGATGTAACTAAAGTCTAAAGGATTAACTAGCGTAAAATCGATACAGTCAAACAAGGATGACCAAAATATAACCTAGGTCTGAAAGTTAACCATGGCAAAATTGATACAGTCAAATGAAGGTGACTAAGATGTAACCTAGGTTTAAAAGATTGACTAGGGCAAAACTGATATAGTTAATTAAGGATGAAAATGTTTGATTTTAAGTTACTTGAAAGAATAGGAGACTTACCTTTCAGTTTTAAAAAAATTAACATACTGAAGAGCTCTTTCCAATATCATCTTCAACTTTGGATTTGCAAATTATTAATGTGAATGCAAATGCATTAAGAATGCATATAATGAATTTTCATGATGTAATGTCTGATCTAGCCTATTTTTTAATCATATTTATCTTCTTAGAAAATGTGACAAATTTGTTTTCTTTATTTGGTGGGCCTATATTTTGACGTGGAAGTTGAAGGTATCTTTAAAAAGCATTAGGGATATTTTTTCTTTTTGGCATGGGAGCTAGCATTTGAACTTGAATTTGAAGACATCTTTAGAGATCATTATAGACAAGATGCATTTACTCCTAAGATGTCGACTTGGTGATGGACCAATATCATCTAGGAGTTGAAAAAAAGAAAGATGATAGGAATATATCATTTCTAAAATTTCCATTAACAAAATGAAACAAACTGATAATAGGTTGAAAAAGAAAAGCATGATGAGGAATATGTAGTTTCTAAAATTTCCTATTAATAGCCAAAACAAACTAATAATAGAAAAGGTAGCCCAACAGTCGTAGAATCAAATCTTTAATACTTTTTTCTAAAAAATCATCAAAAGGACTTGACTTCCTTTTCATTGAGATTCTACTCAAGAATATCGTTTGTCCACCTTAATCTTTCCTAAAATGTCCAAAAAGACTTAGACTATTAATTAAGATCCTTATAGTGTTTTGATCTCATTCCAAAGTAATGCACAGAAATCAATTTGTCATATTTTCATTAATTTCCATTTCCTTAAAATTTTAATTATCATTTAGCAAAAATGTTAACATGGTTAAAAAGTATAGTCTAACAATGGTACGAATGAAAGTATGTACTTATATTGAAACCATGAAAGAAGATACAATATTGGCATTTTTATAGAAATAATGGTAAAGTATAAAAGAGATTTGGATATTACTCAGAAAAACATAATCTCTCATTTAGCTTTTCAAAGATTTTTCCTAGACAAAATGTCTATTTTTGCATAGATCCATCTTTTGAAAATGCTTTTGATTGTACTACACCTTTTTCAAACTTAGTCTTTTGATAAATTATGCTTTGGCCATTCCTTTCAAATGATTAAGCTATCATTTTGAGTTTTTAGCTCAAAGCGTCCCCCTTATACCTCTTTTGATCAGATGCCCTTTTTAGGTTTTCATCTAATTTTTTTTTATCAAATAGATACCGCTTCAAGTTTTCAAACCCTTTTTTTTGGCATAATACTTTTTTACATTATCCGAATTGATATGATTTGGTAGAGTGCCTCCATCCATCTCTATCAATATAACATTCCTTCTGAAAATGCCTTTTGGACTATATAGGGGCCTTCTCAATTAGGTGCCCATTTACTTCGAGGATCTTTCTATCCGGGCATAATTATACTTAGTACCAATTATCCCTCATGGAATTTTTTCAGATGAATTTTCTTATCATGTGCTCTTATCATCCTTTTCTTGTACGTTTGCCCATGTTAAATAGCTTTTAGCCTTTTTTCTTCAATGAAATTCAATTGCTCATAATGATCATGGACCCATTCGGCTTCCTTTAACTTAGTTTCCATTGAAACCCAGAGTGAAGGGGTCTTAACTTCAACCGATAAGACAGCCTCCGGGCCATAGACTAACGAATGGGGCATTACCCTAATTGAAGTTTAGATCAAAGTTTTATACACCAAGAGGGCAAAAAGAAGCTTCTAATGCCAATCCTTGTAGGTCTCTACTATTTTCCTATCAATTTTCTTAATATTTTTGTTTGCTGCCTCTACGACTCTATTCATCTTTAGGTGGTATGTCACTGAATTGTGATGGGAAATTTTAAGCTAAATGCACCTCTGTGATCGATTTATTATTCAAATTGGAGGCATTATCCATTATAATTCTTTTGAGGATCCTAAATTGATAAACAATGTTGGCCCTCAGGAATCTTACAACTGTTAACCTTGTCACATTTATATAAGAGGCTGCTTTGACCCATTTGGTGAAATAATTTATAACCACCAAGATGAAGTGATGATGGTTCAAAGGTATAGGGGTAATTGGTCCAATAACATCCATGCCCCATATGAAGAAAGGCCATGTTACAATTATGACATCCAACGGTGAAGGTGGTACATGGATCTTGTCGACAAAGTCTTGGCATTTATGGCATTTTCAGGCATACTTAATGTAATTATCTTCCGTGGTCGTCCAAAAGTAGCCTAATCTCATAATTTGTCTCACCATTCTATGTCCATTCACATGGATTCCATAAACCCCCTTATGTACTTTTTTAGTATTTTTTGTGCTTCGAGAACATCAACACATCTTAATAGTATTTGGTCATAACTCTTCTTGTAAATAAATTCTCCATCGAGGACAAAAATTCATTGCCAACCTTTATAAGTTTTTTTATTAGTATCAAAGGCATTATTTGAGTATACTCGATCCTTGAGATATCTTTTGATATCATCATATCATGGGAGGTTATCTGCTTTTATTTCAACATTGCAATTGTACACAAAGGACTCGTATATGCTTATCTGAATTAGCGTTACCTCTTGCCCATCATTTATTTGAATATCAAGGTTAGGATGGCTAGAGTATCTGCCATTTGATTATTATCTTGAGACAATGAATGAATTCCACTTCCTTAAATTCTTCCAGCAATTTTAGAATCAACCTTCTATATTATTGCATCCTCAGATCTCGAGTTTCCTATTCTCCATGAAATAGATAAATCACCAAGGCCAAGTCTCCATATACTTTCAATAATCAAGCTTTTTTTTATAGCTGCCCGCAGTCCTATAACACATGCTTCATATTCTCCTACATTATTTGTACAGTTGAAGTCCAATTAAGTGGTGAAAGTGTAACAATCTTCTTTCGGATATATCAAGATTGACCCAATTCCATGGCCAAAGCATTTAATGCTCCATTAAAATAAATATTCCATGTTGATTCCTCGAATAAGGTTTCTTCCTTTTCTACCAAAATATTCATTAAATCTTCATCAGGAAAGTTAAAATTCAATGGCTAATAGTCATGGAGTACTTTGTTTGCTAGGAATTTGGCAATAGTGCTTGCTTTGATTGTCTTCTAACTTACATAAACTACATCATATTCCAATAGCAGGGCTTGCCATCTAGCAATCTTTCTTGATAAAATTGGTGCTTCAAATAAATGCTTGATTGGTTTCATTTTAGTGATTAGCCATGTGCTATGATACATGTATTGTTAAAGCCTTTTTGCAACCCAAACTACGGCTTAGCATATCTTTTCTATTTGAGAATAATTTACCTCATAGTTAAGGAACTTTTTGTTGAGGTAATAAATTGCCTACTCCTTCCTTCCTGTCTTATTTTGCTATCCTAGCACATAACCCATAAACCTTTTAAATACCAAGTACATAATCAGAGATCATCTTAGTATAGGTGGTACCAATAATGGCAGATTACAAAGATAGTGCCTAACTTTTTCAAATCCTTCCTAGCATTCTTTATTTTATCCCCTGGGGTTTTGTTTTCGCAAAAGCCAGAATATTGGATCACATTTATGTATGAGTTGGGATATGAATCTAGCAATGTAGTTTAACCTTCTTAAGAAACTTTGCATCTCTTTTTGCATACACAGGGATGGCAATTCCTGGATGACTTTGATTTTATCTAGATCAACTTCAATCCCTTTTTCACTCATAATGAAGCCTAATAAATTCCTTGACCTTATGCCAAAAGTAATTCATTTTGACAAATTTGATTTCAACTAATACTTTTCAATCTTTTGAACAACTTTCATAAATCCGTAGTGTGTCCCTGCTACTAGGGTGACTTGGTAATCATGTCATCCACATATACCTCTATTTCTTTCTACATCACATCATGGAATATAGTGACCATTGCCCTCTGATAAGTTGCCCTAGCATTTTTTAGTCTAAATGGCATTAGGTTATAATAAAAAGTTCCCCTCCCCACATTGTGACAAATGTCATGTTTTCCATGTTTAATGCCATTTTTATCTGGTTATACCCCAAAATCCATCCATGAAAGAAAATAGACAATTATTCGCAATATTATTAACTAGAGTATCTATGTAGGGAAGAGGAAAGTTATCCTTCAAAATCAATCGATTTAGGTCCTAATAATCTGCACACTTTCTAACTTTACCATCATTTTTTAGAATCAAGATAATATTTGCAACCCATTCTGAGTATTTTGTGACCTAAAGAAATCTAACCTTGAATTTTTTTTTTATTTTCAGAAGCATTTATGGTTTCATTCTCCTTAATTTCTACTGAACCAATTTGCATTCTAGTTTTAGAGGTAATTTTCGGACCGTGATTTTTATATCCAATCTTAGCATGTGTTGGTTAAACCATGTGAAAGCATCTCAAAATTCCTGAAGCGAACTTATTAATTCTTTCTCGGTGGTTGGAATGAGAGCAATTCCTATTCTAACTTCTTTTCTACCATCCGCATCATGGAATATAGCAGCCATTACCCTCTGATAAGTTGCCCTAGCATTTTTAAGTCTAAATGGCATTAGCTTAAAATAAAAAGTTCTCCACATTGTTATAAATGTCAAGTTTTCCACGTTTAGTGCCATTTTTATTCGGTTATACCCTAAAAATCCATCCATGAAAGAAAACAGACAATTCTTCGCAATATTATTAACTAGAGTATCTATGTAGGGAAAAGGAAAGTTATCCTTCAAAATCAATCGATTTAGGTCCTAGTAGTCTACACACTTTCTAACTTTACCATCAATTTTTAGATTCGAGATAATATTTGCAACCCATTCTGAGTATTTTGTGACCTCAAGAAATCTGACCTTGAATTATTTTTTTTATTTTCAGAAGCATTTCTGGTTTCATTCTCCTTAATTTCTACTGAACCAATTTGCATTCTGGTTTTAGAGGTAATATTCGGACCATGATTTTCATATCCAATCTTAGCATGTGTTGGTTGAACCATGTGAAAGCATCTCAAAACTCCTGAAGTGAACTTATTAATTCTTTCTCGGTGGTTGGCATGAGAGCAATCCCTATTCTAACTTCTTTTCTACCATCCACATCATGGAATATAGTGACCATTGCCCTCTGATAAGTTGCCCTAGCATTTTTCAATCTAAATGGCATTAGCTTATAATAAAAAGTTCCCCACACTGTGATAAATGTCATGTTTTCCATGTTTAGTGCCATTTTTATCTGCTTATACCCCAAAAATCCATCCATGAAAGAAAATAGACAATTCTTCCCAATATTATTAACTAGAGTATCTATGTAAGGAAGAGGAAAGTTATCCTTCAAAATTAATCGATTTAGGTCCTAGTAGTCTGCATACTTTCTAACTTTACCATCATTTTTTAGAATCGAGATAATATTTGCAACCCATTCCGAGTATTTTGTGACCTCAAGAAATCCAACCTTGAATTATTTTTTTTATTTTCAGAAGCATTTTTGGTTTCATTCTCCTTAATTTCTATTGAACCAATTTGCATTCTGGTTTTAGAGGTAATTTTTGGACCATGATTTTCATATCCAATCCTAGCATGTGTTGGTTAAACCATGTGAAAACATCTTAAAACTCCTAAAGCGAACTTATTAATTCTTTCTCGGTGGTTGGCATGAGAGCAATCCCTATTCTAACTTCTTTTCTACCATCTGTATCATCCCTTAAATTTATCACCTCTATGGATTCTTCAAGGGGCATTATTCATTCATCCTCTTATTCAATTATTTTTAGCAGATCATGTGGCAAAGTATGATCATCAACATCTTCTTGAAAATTAGCCTTGTTTGAGCAAATAGTTGTTCAAAGTTGACCTTTGAATAGTGATTGGGATCATCCACTTCTCTTTGAATGGGAAATCTGCTAAGGTAAAAAAGAAAAGAAAGAAATCGGAAAACATATATATGACATGATTTGTCTATGTATATGTAAAAAGGAAAAGAAGTATTCGTATAAAAGAAATTAGACATAAAAAAAATGGTCATATGCATTTCATTTTTGTACATGATAATTTGACATTTTAAGCTTCTACAAAAAGATTTTTATATGGCAAAATGAGTTTCTATAAATACTTTGAAATCAGCCTAAGCACTATGGTTCTCTTAGTATAAGTCTAATTCTTTAGGGCATATCCGGAGGATAAGGATGGATCTTATGGTCATCATTTGATTTTTTGCTATCTTCTCTAATATAAGCTACCTGACACTTCTTGAAAGCTTCATTAATCACCATAATGACACCATTGGTTTCTCTTTCTTTAGCTCCTGGATTAACAACCCCTCGACGATAGAAAATTTTATCTAGTAAGGGTAAAAGGTTGATTTCTAGCTTGGCTATTGATCGATGGCTTAGGCTAGTTTTATCCTCATAGATCTGTTTTCATATTTCTTTTTTTGATTCCACTCTGGCTTGAAGCCTAATTCATGTTTGTCTTTCTTGCAAATGACATTGATGGATTAACTGATCCCTTGCAAATATTTCCCAAGCCCCCTTTCAGCTTAGGCTTTTTTCCTGATTGTAAGCTTGAGATGCATGCAAGTGCTCTTTAAAAGCCTAGGTTTTAAGATTATAGATTATAAAGAAAATGTTTAAGTGTAGACATGGCTTTAAGCAAAAATATTAAAAAAGCCAAATATTTGTATTTGGAGATTAATAAGTTATTTGATAATTATTTAATTAATTATTTAATATTATTCACATAAAGAAAAATTTTTTTAGTTGGGTTAGAAATTTAAATGTGGATTAAAATTATCTAACACGTGAATTAAGGGTTGAGACTAAAAGCCCTAAATTAGCAAGATAAGATGAATAACTCCAAGTTAGGCTTGCTAATGGACTTGGCACATGGTGTAGCCATCTCGGGGTGTTATTAGGCTGCATATTTCTACTAAGGCCCAATCTTGGACAAGCTAATTGAAAATACTTTTTAATCTTGGCTCCAACTAACCCTAAAAGTCACACCACCTATATGTTTATTTCTAATTGGTTTCATTCACTCATTGAACATCTAAACCTAGCCCAAAAGGCTTATCAATATAATATTAAGTCTTTTTGGGTGCATGTTGGCTATCAAGAATCCCTAGGTAAAGAAAATTAGATCTCCCAATAAGCTATTAAGCCAATCCCTCGCTTCTTTAAGGTAAAATTGCGTAAACCAAGGTTTTAAGTGATTAAGAATCGTTCGTGATTAAAGATAGAAAATTAGTCTTCTAACTTAGTGTAATTGATTAGAATAAAAAATTATGATCTTTGAGTTTATTTTCTTGAATCTGTGCAAAATAGCCATTTCCTTGATGAGCTATTTTTGCCTCTTCTTACACCAAATGTAGGGAATTATTCCTAGATCTTCATAGATCTAAACCTATTAGCAAATTATTTTTTGGTTATGAGTTTAGAAGTCATCTAGCTAACACCGAAGAACCACTAGGCTAAAGACGTTTTCAACTACTGTTTGTGTAGATCACCATTAGAGGTAGGGCATTTGAACTATTAGTGATTTTAGATTACCTTTTAAGAAGGATTTGGGAATCTGTTGGATTTGAAAAACTCAAGATAATGAAATCTTCAAGTTAGGTAATCTCTTATCATATGGTTGATCAAATTTTGATTCAAATTAATTAGGTTTACCACATGTAAAACCATAGGGAAGTTTGATTTTTTGTGTTTATTGTTTCTATTGCCTATATTATGTTCTTCATGAATTTTTAAATTCTATCTACATATGAGGTCAGACTACTAGAAATACAAATTCTTACAAGTGGTATCAGAGCCTATAGGCTACAGATTACATGTGGTTGGTATAGTCCAATTCATGGCAATTGATATTTGGATGTCACATGTATAGATCTACAAGTTTTGAGACTTAGAATTTTGTAAAATATTTTATAAATTTTTTAATTCTGCATAGTAGGCTTAAAAGGTGTATTAATCTTTATTAAATTGTTTAATAATTAATAAAAGAAATTGGTTTTTATTAATTTAGATTAAATACATGTTAAACCATTAAAACCCAAAGACTTGTTCCTATGATTTGCAATTTCTTCTACGATTTTTGCTATTGGATTCTTTGTTGTAAAAGTTGATTTTTATGATCTAATTTTATTATATAATGTTTATAAAAATTAATTTTAAATTATTTAAATATGTTTTAGTACAAAGAAACTCAATCTTGAATTATCTTGGTGAAATCACATAACATGTTCTTGTATGGTAGCTTCAAATGATTTCTTGCTCCTAATGCACCCTGAAATCTTTATGGAAGAATTCCATAGATTCACTGCATCTTGGAACAGCAAGTTAATCAAAGAATATGTGATTCTTGAGTTGATGTTGGTTGCTAAAAATTAAGGCATAGGGATCTGCATGTAAGGGAAAGTGTTCCCTATGATTCATGATTTGTGTGGCAAATAGTTGCCTTCATGTTCGCTGCTTTAGTTCAAACTTTGGTAACATCTTGATTGAATTTTCAGCATCTGATATTGATGTTTCAACAATCATCCATGGGTGTTGATCTTGTGCTTGAATCCTAGGACTTACGGTAAGGTGATGCCACTTCTCGAGTTTGCTTAAAACTTACAATTGGTGGCAAACTTGGAGCCATCATGGATGCAACCTTGAATCACTTCTTGGTAGGATCTAATGAGGTTTTCCAACACTTGAAACAGCTTTCCAGCACTTGAAATAGCATCTATGTATCATTCAAAAGTGGTGACCAAAGGCCATTGGTATGGCCAAAGAGATTACATAAACCAAGGGTACTACTTGTTAGAGTCCTACTTCTGTTAAAATTTATTTTCTAGTGGGAGTAACATTCCTTAAAATTATGAATTTGATTACTTAATTTTTTGAATGAGTTTAAGTTAGACTAGATAAGAGTTTCTTAATAGAACTAGGTTCCTAAAAGTTAGGAATAATGAAAGAGTTTCAATTTAACTAGGTTTCTTTAAATAAACATGCTTAGAAAGAACGAAGATTTGGAAACCTATTTTCTTAAATTGTTTAATTAAATAAGTTATTTTAATTTTAATTCTTTAAAAATATGGATTTTGGAAAGCTAATTCAAGGATGAAATTATTGTCTTTGTTGAGACAAATCACCTAAAAGTTTGGTAAATGTCTGATTTAAGACTAATTTCCTAAAAGTTAGGAAAAAATTAAATGTGTTTAATCTTTATGGCTGATTTTTATAGATTTTTTGTTGAATTTTATAAATTTGTTTATACATGCATTGTGTACATGTGATTACCAAGTGACATTAGCTGGATTCTTTGTTGAATTTTATAAATTTGTTTATACATGCATTGTATAAATGTGATTACCATGTGACATTAGCTATACATAGTAATTATGTTATAATTATTAAAGCAAGATGGATGGTTATGGACTTAAACCTTATTATGACTAGGTGAGTGTATGGTTGAAATATATTCTTATGGTATTTAAATTTTTATTAAATAGGGTCTGCAAACCCTGCCTTATCTCTATTACATTTTAGAGTTGTAAAATTCCTTTTTGACCTAACTCCCCTAGAATGTAACTCGAGGTTTCTATTAAATGTATGTAAATGGTATATAGCCATAGACTTAGAATTAGGTCAGATTAGAGGAATTTTATTTTCCATAAATGTAATTGAAAATGGCACCATAGAGAATTGTCCAAGGAGATCACTATCAACATTTATGAAGAATTGGTAAGGTATCCTAAGGTTTTGACCCAGTAGTTTCCAAATGGCTCATGGAAACTACAGATATATAAAAGTCCATAATCATTTATGTAGGATTGCATGATTAGATTTATTTTATGTTGATATATATATATATATATGATATTTATGCACTTGAAATAAATGCCAATGCAATGCAATGCAATCTAGATCTAACTCAAATCATTGAGACTTAATAATTAAATTGAAAATCCCTTGCAAAATATTGAGTCCATGCCTAAGCATGATTAGATGTTTTCCCTTAGATTATGACAAGATACCTAAGTTTCAGCTATGGGGATTTGTTAGGTAGACCCATGGTCCTTTCTTAAGTTGCTTGAGTTATAATTAATGGGTCTTATTCAACTAAGGTTATGTTGTCTAGATGCATACAACTTGACTGCATGGCTTTAAAGGCAATAGGTGAAATATATATGATACATTTAGGTAAAGGGTTATCACCTAACTGATCTAGAAGTTGCATGTAGATGTAATCGGTAAACTAAGTTATCTACATAATTAGTTCTTTTATGGCTTGTTAGGCTAACCCAAGGTTATAAATGGATGAAATGGGTGCCTAGATCATTAGGAAAATTTAATGTTGAACTTCTCATAATATAATTGATGGCTATAGTTATGCAAAATAATGAGGAATAATCATGCTAGTATTAAAACCTAACTGATTGATTATCTTATGTTTGTTATTGCATTAAATATGTTCTAAATTCATATAGGATATTAACAAGAAGTATGACTTTGAACTTGTCACCACGTAGTATTCTAGATGCTAACAAGTTGAGTAGGGCCAAACTCTATTATCTAGTCCCACTATATTAAAACTATTTTAATACAAAATTAAATGGCATATCCTAGAAAAGCCCACTAGGTTAAAGGTAGCTTATCAAGTTCAGAGAAATGCCCTTAATCTAGCCACATTGTGATGATGACTAGTAGGGCACCTAAACTCCAAAAGAAGCAAGTGGCAATCATTACTCTTGAAAATCATTCAAAGCTTTATTGAATGATTCAATAAGGACAATCATGTTGAAAGGTTTGATATACCTTAGGAATGTTCCTAAAAAGATGTTAAAATGTAGCCTAAATAGGCCTCATGTTGTAGGATGTATTTCAAGACTGAAACACATTAGATGTGTCATGGATTATGATCCATGCACTTTCAATATACTTTCTTATGAAGAAAGACAAATGAGAAGGTAGCATGCCATATTTATGGAAAACTAGATGAATAGAGTAGAGATTGTGAGGAATACATTGATATTATTATAGTAGGAAGCTTACAAAAGTTTCATAAATAGACATGCTTTGAGATTTATTCGCTTCTCTTGGTATATGATACCTACAGTTTAGTACCTAATATGTGTGAAATATTGTAAGAATCAAATGAAAGGAGTAGTGAAGAAAGATCATGAGAATGGCAATCTTATTAATATTGATTAAAGCTTGCCTTCTTGATGTTTTTTGAAACATTGGCAAATCATAGAATTTGTTCTACATCATGATCGCTTAATTCTTAAAACATAAACTTGCAATAATATAGAGAAATAATGATGGGCCAACACAGAGGAGGCAACCCAGTTGATTTGGATTAGGCTTGCTGATCCATTAAACAAAGTTTATGAAACTTTTATGAATTATTATTGAATATTTAAATGTTCTATTTTTGGCAATTATGGACCTAATTGGGAAGGTATTTCAGGGAGTATGTCATGAACATATATCTGCTTTTGATGGCATAAGGATGTCATACCTTTTAAATCCTTATTTAATAAATCATACTAGATTTATTCTACAAACTCTAACTATCATTTATATCAAATAAACATATATCAAATATATTAAGGCCTAAATGAATTAGAATTCAAAAAGAGTTTCGAACATTCGTAGACACCTCATTTTGTTTGGGTCAACCTTCAGAGCTTTAAAAGCCATTGTCCAAGGCACTGTTGAGGTCATTTGTACACGGTCGTGTGGAATCCCCATCATTCCTAGCTTAGTTAAGGTCGTAAATTATTTAATTTATGACCAAGCATTATAAAAAATATACATTACATAAAATAGAGCCCACGTGCATATTTAATATTTAATTATTTTATTTGGGCCTATTTTATTTAATTATATTAGGGCATCAATTATTTGATTTAAGACCAAACATCATAAAAAAGTATACATTAGATAAAATAAACCCCACATGCATATTTAAGTATTTTATTTGGGCCTATTTTATTTAATCATATTTGCTTAAAATTATTTAATTTAAAACCAAGTATTATAAAAAGTATATATATACATTAGCTAAAATAGAGCCCATGTGTATACTTAAGTATTTTATTTAGGCCTACTTTATTTAATTATATTGGGTAATAAATTATTTAATTTAAGTCTAAGCCTTATAAAAAAATACATTCGATGAAATTGAGCCCACGTGCAGATTTAGTTATTTTATTTAGGCCTATTTTATTTAATTGTATTGGTTCATCTTTCAAAATGTTTTAGATTCTTGTTGGGCCTTATTAAAATTATTTTAATGTAATATGTCCATTTTTTGAATTAATTTTGGGCCTATTTGGTTGGGTTAATGATTTTTTTAAAGACCAATTACGTTGATGGTGGGGTATTTCATGGCAAAAATTGATATTCTAGGGACACTTTGGCACTTGCTGGTTAGTTGGTACTCAAGTATTATTGCCTAGACCAATTAAAATTTGAAGACACATCCTAGTACACCATGACACATCTTTTTTATGAGACAAAATACAAAATTAGCCTATGCCCTAGGTTTTGGTTGCTTGGCTGTCACATTTAAAAGCCAAAGTTTAGCCTTGTTTTCAAGAGGCATCGGCCAGCAAATTGGAGGCCTAAAAAAGAATTAGCAAGTAGGTGACCAAAAAAAATTAAACCTATCAGCCCCTAAATTCATATTTGATTTTCATGCCTCCCAAGCAAGAAAAGTTAGGTATTTCTTTGCATTTTTATAAAGCTACCATTCCCTACATTCACCCATATCATGCAACCATAAACTGAAAAAGAAATTTAAAAATGCAAGGTGAAGCTATAGCCAGGGAAAAAAACAAAAATCAAAGCAAAAATAAGGGGCTAAGACTAAGGTAAAAGCGAAAGCAATTTGTTGCTAATGTAATATTCTTTTACCATTAAACTAAAATTGGTGGTTGTTTCAATGAAGTTGATGATGTTTTCTCATCACCTTGTATGTTGATACACTTATATATGTCAACTATTTTATGATATATGTATATGTTCATCTATGTCAAATATTCTTGTTGATTTATATCTATATAATTTATTGCATTTTGATGATGATATTCTTGATAAAATGTCATTTGATGTTGAGTTTGCCATGCCTTGATGATTGATACCATATCTAGACATTTCAGCTTATTGCCTAATTGCTTAGATGCTCCTTTGATGTGCCTTATTTTTGTACTGGTATCTGGTTGTGTAAAACAACCCTAAGTTAAATCTATACTAACCTCAATCAATGTGGATTAGCAAGGATTTAATGTTTTTAATATATCGGTTCTTTAATCTTGGGAATATATCAGGTTTAAATGTTTAGGATTATGGCCTTATTAGGCGAAATAAATTATGTTTTTGATTAAAATCAAAATGCTTTCAAGTGCTTAATTTAAGCCTTGTTTTGAGCCTATCATCACCATTGGTGTGGATAGCGGATGGTTTGGTAGCATACTCTATAGGAGTTGGGTTACTCCACGACCACAGACCTCAGTGATTAGACATTCGAATGTCTAACGCCTTAGCATGTGAGCGAAGAAGCCTTAACCTGAAGAAACTTTTGTTTCGATATTGACAACATGGTGACCAAAATTGAAAAATTATTTTCGAACTCTAAATTAATTTTTTAGGAAATTTCTAGCATTTTTCTTGAAAGGGATTTGAATTGCCTTTACAACAATACCTTGTTTGCCCCTAGATTATTTCAGATATGGGAGTTATAATTTTTTAAGTCTTCACTGTCTATAACCCCTAGAATTAGGCATTTACATTCTATTTCGGTAAATTTAACCCATCAAATGATTTTTCTTGATTTTTTAAACATTGTCTTGAAAAGTTTGTAAAATTCATTTTCTTAGAAGGTACTGTTTGCAATTTAACGATTCTAAACAAGTTCAGGATAATTATTCGAAGTTCACTATGCCTTTTCCCAGTGCTTGCTGCCATACTGAATTAGTTCCAAAAATTAATTCCACCCATAAAGCAATTTTTTAATATTTTTGTAATTTTTTAAATTAATCCTTATCGAGCTACCTTTCCAATGGTACCTTGTTTGCCACTAGAAACCATCGGATCAAACTGAAATAAATTAAGGAATGTGGATAGTGCGATGTTGTCCCTTGTTTTTGCTGAACTTGGGAAAATTACTTGGATTTTCCCAGACCAACATTTTTAGTCATTCGAATGACTCAAAATACATTCAATAATTTTCCCATGGAATCCTGACTCACGGCGTAAGTCCCTTCAAGCTCAAATCAAAACTCAAAATTGTTTTCAAAATTAATTTCTATTCCTAATTTAAAATATTTCCCATCTTAAAATTTATTTTCTTAAAAAATCTTAATTTTCTAAGGGATACTCCAACCCCACTTTTCTGAGGGAATTTTCCAACCCCATTTTCTCTGAGGGGATACTCTGACCCCTCTTTTTGGAATACATAAAAAATCTAAGTTTTCCCTCCTTAGAGCATTCTTGGACTACTTATCAACCTTTCACACTTAAGATGGCCTTTAAGTCCAAACACGTCTCAAAATTATCAATTCAGTTATTCCTCAATAACCAAGGATAATTACAAGATACATCCCAATCATCCTTTTTTTCTTATTTCACTTGTTTATTTCAATGCAATTTTTATGTATTCCTTTATGCCTTACTAACCCATTTCTTTTCTTGGTTGGTGACTTGCATTCATATCTTTAAAAATTCAAATTCATTAAACCCGAGGCAATGTTGTATGTCAGTATCCCTCTAGTGCTTGATGTAGAGTATCCTATTCCAAATTAATCTGAATCTTATTTTATCGAATCCTCTATGTTTCTCCTCTTTCTTGGGTTGCTTAGAGAGATATTAATTAAACTTTTATCGATAAAACACAGATCCAATATTTAAAATTTTGCATTAATAAAGGGATTGCAAATAAATACTAATTGCTTGAAAAATTAAGGAAAACTAAGGCTTTGATAATTCATGGCTAGATGGTACCAAGTTTGGGCATCTTAAGGATGTTAATCCTTCCTTATGCATAACTGACTCCTAAACCCTTAAAAATGAACTCTAGTATTGATATTTGTAAAATTAGCATTTCAAATTTTGTAACTTGAAATCACCAATTTTATCCTATCATACCTAGCGTAAAATGGTTGATGGCAAGTTCAAGTCATTGCCATTTCACAATGGCTATCCAACATTGGTTGGATGAGTAATTCATCCAACGATCCTCCCCTCAACTTTCACCTTATCATGCCTAACTCAAATCCTAATCAAGGGATAAGCCAAAGGTGAACCTCACCTCCATTTCATTATTTTTAAGTCATAGCATCACCACACATGTATATGTGGGGGCACGTCATGACATCATTAATAAATTAGATGTATACTCCACATAAAGCAATGCAATTGTTTCAAGTGCAAGTAAGAGATGTTGGTGTATGCTATTAAACCAACCAAATTGGGAAATAGGGTACATGGTCAAATAACAACATTCATGTTACTAAGTTAAAGTAACATAAGGTTTTCCTTTATGTTAGTGGCATGACTGACACTTATGCAAACACTAATGCGATCAAGTTCTTGAAACACAATGGCTTTGCAAAGATAGTAATGAGTTACAATGATGAAGTCTTTATACATTAATGCTATGTTTCTAAAAAAGTTCTTAGTCATTATATTATCAAGATAAGGCATTGACAATGCACAAAGACTAGCATATGCTAAGCCTACATGCATTGGATGTACGCAACTTTTTGATCTCATAGAAGTTAAAGTATATGAGATACTTAGGGATAGCATATAACTGTTTGTTTTATGGAAATAAGTTAACTGAACATAGCTCAAATAAGAACTTTATTGGGTATAAGCCACTTAAGTATGAAGATGTTCGCATGTGTGCCAAT